>PQWD01002748.1:104543-186398 GCA_019425675.1 Leucinodes orbonalis | reverse complement strand
CGTCCCAACTTTAATTCAATAGCCAAAATGGGATCCGCTTTTTTAAGAGGTGTGGAAACGCATTCATTCAATATTAAAAGATAACTAAAAAAGCCACGTATGCTGAATAAAATTGAAATTATGCGGCGTGAACGCATTACGTCACGAAACTAATTGTGGATGCGATAAAGAAAGTGATTCGTGGGAATATCAGGCGTGTAATGAGCTGTACATTTTTTTTACTGTTAATATTAAAAGAGAGAGGACATGATTAAGTTTGGGGTTTAATATCCGGCGGGGATGCGCAAGACATAATGCATTTTGGACGGTCGCTGCAGGGCTGTCAATAGTTGTGTTAGATAAATATGCGAAGCTTAAATTATGGCGATTACATTTTCGTTTAATGATTGATTATAGATGATGTGGTAAAAATTTTTGTGTGAAAAACTGTCGAAAAATTAATTCATATCATTATCGTCGGCAAGCATATCAGCTACGAGTAGAAGACACAAAGCGCGGCATGTAGGCGCATTCGCAGCTAATTCAGTGCGCGTTAGGGGCTGCCATAGCAAAGCAACACAGTTAGTTTGCTTACACCCAAGTTTAAGGTCATCCGCAAACAAGAAACACCTGGCACTAAGTACATGTTTAGGAAGATCATTAATAAAGATCAAAAACAGTAATGGCCGATCGCACTGCCCTGGCTCACATCTAATCTTGTATTAAAGTCTCTAGACAGAAACCTTCCAACTCTAAAGAATTGCCGGCGATCACGTCAATAGAAAAACTGCAATTTGTACTACAAGCCAATTTTGCCAACGTAACAACAAGATGTCATCATCAACTAGGTCAAATACTTTTTTAAATCAAAGTAAGCAGCATCAACCTGCTTTCCAGATCCAGCTCTCCATGAACATAGTTTAAAGGCGCAACTAGATTTGTACCTGTCTGCCGATCCGTGTATACTGTCATGTAATAAGTAATTGGTTTGTTTTATAAGCTGGCATAATAAAATATTTTACAAATAGAGAGAAACTGCTATCGGTCTATAAGAAAATTTCACCCGTCGCATTTCTGGGACTTAAGGGACCTTTATGTTTTCCAGATTTAGGGTACTCAGATGTTAACAGTGCAAAGTTATTGCGTTCAATCTTTTGCTAGGTAAACAGGGACCAATGACATAGATTTAATACGCTTTACAGCATCATTTAAATTTTGGTTATAAATTGGGTCAACTGAAATGCAGATTAAGTTATTACACTCACTAGAGGCAATCCTCATCGCATCGTTCGGGTTGATGGTTAGATTCATCATCATCGTTTAATGAGCTAATTATGACCACACGAGATTAAAAAAACCGCGAGCCTACCCATATAGGCATTAGTCGGCCACGCGGCCCAGTGAGAATTCGCCGACTTCACGCACAACCTTTGAATCTCTTCGCAAGCGTGCGCTGGTTTCCTTCACCGTAAGAGCGTCGGATAACGTACATATAATTTTGAAAATTCGAATAATAGTGGTACGTGGCGGGATTTGAACCTGCGCCCACCCGATCGGAAGGCCTGTTGCCTTCACCGTCCACACCATTGAACCACCGACGCTATGTTAGATTAGATTGATAGTAAATGACGAAATTTTTTTGCAACATCTCAAGGTTTAATCATCTTTATTTTATTTTAACATTATATACCTATTATTAATTATATGTAACATAATTCATGCTAGTATTTTTTTTATATTGTATATTATCTAATAAAAGATCAATTTGGCTTTCAGAAACACTTGTCTAGAAGACCTTATGTTCTATAACTATATACGCCTCGGTTTTTAAATATTCGTTGCTTATCATATCAATAACCTTATATATAAAGTTATTTATAAATCGCTATTGAATTTACACAACCCTATTAATTTGCCACATCAACTGCCCAGTAGCGAATAGAACACAACAGACGTAACAGTAGGGACGCGCCACCCGTCCAAGCACCGTTTGCAGATAAAACTTCAACCAATCCTACATTATGAACTTTATTTCTTGGGCATAAGATTCAATATTTACATAAGAAAGTGTAATGCGCGAAAAAGTGTTTGCAGTACAGCTAGGGAGGGACGTGTGTATGACGTTATAAAGTAAAATTGAAGCCGCAAGAGCGCTCAACATGGATCTAATTAAATGATAAGTGAGATCTAAGATTAATGTCCTTGACTAAGCGATGAGAGGCTAGAGTGCTTATTCGTATTCACATCTAGGTCCAAAGATAATGTCCAGTTCATTAAAAATAATGAATTGTGGACGTTTTAATGTTGCGTATGACGCGACGATAATTGCTTCGACCGTTTGTTAGTTAGTGGTTTGGTAGAGACAGTTCTTTTGATAGATCAGATTTTAATACAATGGTCAATTAATGATGTAGTTTTATACCTACGTCATTCTGGTATTTAGGCGAGATCTTACTGATTTTATGTGAAGAAGTGGCTGAAGTATGAATTGAAATTGAATTTGAGCATCCCTAGTTCCCTAAATATGGGGACGAAAAACCTAAATTACTCATTCTTTAGAACTTATGTATCTTTCCAGATAATTGAACTAGCGCCTATTTGGAGACAGCTTCGCCACTTAAGACTTAATAAGGTTATTCTAGAACAACACTGACGACCGCACTAATGGCACGCAATTGAGGGTCCGTTGTACCGCACTGCTCTCGGTATCATGCCATTTAGCCCGTTTTTTGGTTTCGTTGAGAAACCAGGCGTCGTCGTGTATTATACAGTTTTTTGTTATAGTCATATATCATACACAGATAACACCTATACAAATACAAACAAACATATATATAATACACGGAATCGAACCCGGAACTATGTAGTAGCAGACTTTTGAATCAAATCGGCCGTCATATTTCTTGAGGAAACGGTAACGCCAGGTACAGGCAATTTGTACAATAAATAAACTCTTAAAAATTGAGTAGGTATCACTCAATGGCTCGATCGGTTTTATCTAATAGTTTTGGGCAATTTTTTTAACCGGTATCAGTTTGGTATAGTGACTAATAAGTTTTTTAATTGATAAAACCTGTAACATACTTAACTTTTACCAAACTATACACTTGAAGTAATGTATATAGTTTTAACATCAAACTCAACGTACGCCTTGTCCCACCAATCAAAATTACAAATTATAACATTGCACATTGTAACCATATCGAGACATAACACCCCCATACAATGCCGTATTACGCCAACAAAAGACTACGCAACGCTTAGTATAACAATTCAACACCAGTAGTAGAGCCCCTCCAGTATAACGTACCCTCGCGTTGTGTTAACGCTCCTTCAGTTCATGTGTCTGTGGATCTGGACCATTCGGTTTATTCATTCTTTCTCACGGCACTTATTCAGTCGTTAAAATAATCCTTATTTATTCTGCGGTACGGCGGACGTCGAACCAAATGGAGCGTAATCCCGATTCTGCATTAACACTAAAATAAAGATTAGGGGAGAAATATGCACTGTAACAACACATTAGCCGTCTTAACTCGCTTACAGGACAATATGCGCTGAATTAATGTTATATTTATGCAAATAATTGCTTTTTTACTCAACTTCTTTTGATTCTTTGCATTTTAGGAGACATTTTCTAACTGACAGGCCTTTATTTAAACGTAGATTTCATAGGTAGGTACTATAAACAATTGTATACATAAAGTATTTAACATAAAAAAGGAATCAAAATTATTTCACAGAACTGCAGCTTTTGAAAGCAATTGCGCCTAAGCGTGTAGCGTAGTAGCGTGTAGGTAAACAACCGCCATACTCAATCAATTTAGGCAAAGGTCCGCCATTGGGTGATATACCGTGAAATATGCTGCTTCGTGCTTCTTTAGAGCTATACTTTTTTAAGGTTATTTTTAAAAATGGAACATCGCACTTTACACTGTTCAACATTTCAATGTGGACAACATGCCTCATGTAGATATGCCTGCCGTTCGAATTCCCGCAAAAGCAGCGTATTAAAGCGCCGATGTGGGCACTTTGACAATCTTCACAGATCAATCGATCCACTGAATTTGTGGTTCAGCGGTGACGGTATTGCGTCGAAGCGTCCGGTGCCATTACCGAATCGCAACCTCATAGGGTTGCCAACCAAATAAAAATATATGTTGTTGTCAAACACGTATTTGCTCTACGAACAAAGAAACATCTACAGAATTCTCCTAATAATATGAGGAGCAATTCCCATAATTATTATTTTTAAGACGTGATGACAATGTGATGTGGGGCAAACAAGCAGACCCTTGCAATACCAGAGTGCAAAGAAATGCGTTGCTGACCTTTGGGAAAATGAGAATACGCCATCAAAAAAACACACTCAGTGTTTTTTTTGTTATAAGTGTACAGGACGGTCAGGACGTTCACCTGATGTGAAGTGACACGCCTTACCATGACAGAGCGGCATTGAAGGAGACCAACAACTGATAGACAGTTATTATCCTCCATCAATGCCGCACTGCGCCTGTCACCCGAGGCAATAGATGTTAAGGTCTCTCATATCCGGTAATTTGACTATGCGGTAAAGGATACAGTGTGAGACCACATCCCTACGCAAACCCAAAAAAGGGTCAAGCTTCTCGGAGATAGCAGGATCGTTGACGATTTGAACTGCTCGTCTTTGAGCTGGTACTCAGGCGCTCCCGCCCAAAACTTAGAGCAATGTGGGATCGCACTTGCGCCTTTAGTAAATAAAATTGATTTTTTTTATTGAACAGGAGGCCAGCGAGCATACGGTTCACCTGATGGTAAGTGACACCGCCGCTCATAAACATTTGCCAGACCTCAGGTCCCAGAAATGCGTTGCCGGAAATATTTATTTATTAAATTTATTTTATCAAATGGAAAATACTCAAGCTGTTATGCTAAGTTCAACCTAGTTAGTTTAAAGTGGTAAGTGAGAATTGACTCTTTATCCACTTAAGACATGATAGTTAGTTAATAAACTCTAAAAAAACAACCATAGTGCTGTTATGAACATAAGATGTACACATAGCTAATTTCCGCAGTAAACTGCCTATATGCATTAAGACGGAAGTTGTTATGAACGATATCGGTTATATACTCTTAGTGTGCTTTGACTGAATATTGTTAATATTTTATTGATCTAAATTTTTAAAAGGGCAACCCTACTAACATAACTGGTAGATAACGCGTCGCGTGCTGTATGATCGCATACTCCCATTCGCGGGCACACTTCTCGCCGCATGTAGATGCAATAAACATTTAGACAGAGTCAGATGCAAAGAATTTAAGCGTTAACTTTTTAAGCGAAGGTTTTCTCCAGCGCTGAACAAAGATGATTTTTTTTTACTTGAATCTGGATCAAGTTGTTTACCCTCATAATTTACGTTATTCACATTTACATTTCAGTCATGCTTGCTTCAAAAGAACATCAATTTAAAGAATTGGCCAAGTGCAAGTTGGACTCGCCCGTGGAGGGTTTCGCAGTATTAAATACCATAAATTCAAATATTTTTTATTTACTGAGACAACTACTACAGCATTATTAAGAGAAAAAGGTGGTTCACCGTTTATGACGTATATAAAAACTACAGTCTATTAAAGATATCATTCAATCCAAATTTCGTTTTTAGATTTCATGGTAATGTACATAATATATTTTTTCTAATTTTATTAATCCCATATTTTAGAGGCATTTTTTTAACTTTGGAAGTGTCTCTAGTGAATATTATCAATTATAAAAAAAATATATATTACAAACCTCAATATTATTATTCAAGAACTACACATTGCTACCACACGTGTGGGTTCGATGAAAAAATATTTTTTGAGTTTCAGTTCAATCTATTTTTTTTTCAAATTACTTATTTAAACCTTACTCGGATTTTATTATTGGTGTATTGATATAACATGAAAATAATCCACAATATGAACTACGATTAAAATCGCTTTCATGACAGTATCAGAAACTTACCAAAAACAATACGTTAGTAGATTGTTACAAAATATACGCATGGCGTGGCGTACTAATGATCGATAAATGCTATTCTATCTTCTGTTATCCTATTAACAAAACCTTTCTATCACTTTTCTAATTCTACGTACGGGGGCGGTAAGGTCGCACGCGACTGCCACGCGCGCACAACTTTATCTGGCAGAAGTGGCGCACGCGCATGACGCCTCGCGGGGTGGCAATGTCCAACCGATTTATGGGTTAAACAGATCTGGGCGATACTTGAGATTTTGTTAGCTTATTTGTAATATGACCGCTTTGTGTTCAAGTGTACCATATTTATTTGCACAAATTGTGTTTATTTTTTCGTGTGTTTTTGCTAGACTTCTTCCTACCGCAATTCACTGCTGGACATAGCTCTCCCCCATTTTGTACTAGATATCCAGGCCCTCCGCTTTCCTGACTCGGTCTCAACCTGTCGAGGACATCATACGCTACGCTTCCTTAGACGCGGTCTTCACTCCAGACCTCGTCTGCTTCGTCTGCTCTAGGACGTCGATCTTGGGTACTTATGGGACCAGCCCACTGCCAATTCAACTTGCTTACTCTACATAATAGGCAATAGTAGGTAAATGCCCATAAGGGGCATGCTTAGTAGCAAAATATTTGCTGTGCTTACTTCAATTATAAAAAACGAAGTGGATACTAAGCTACAAAAAAGATTAAATTGAAGCTATAGAACAAATAAGTAATGTCAATAATAAAGGCTGGGGGTAGGGAGAGCCGAGCTCAATAACCCGTGCTTTGAATACCTGCGTCGCGAACGATCCACGCCGCTCATTTGTACTGCCGACATTTTAATAATGGCATATTTTTATACGAGTCGCAAGCATTTAGACAAATCAAACAATCTCTGAATCGTCTAGATACTTTCTTTTATTAAAGAGAAGATGTAGTTAATTCATAACGAACAAAGTGTTTTATTACTTTAAACATTTATACATTACATAAAGCGTTCATGCATTAAATTAATTTGTTTATAACAAGTTGCAAGTAATTTTATACTATGTATGTGTGCTTTAGACTATTTACATGATGACTTCGACTATTTAAATAATGCAGTATAATTATATTATCATTATCACACAAACTCGCGCGCGTGCACGCACGCACGCATAAAATATATAACGTGTATGAGTACCTACTACCTAAGATAAACTTTATAAAATGTTCCCTAAAGTTATGTATATTATATGAAACGGATGTATATAATATAAACGGACATATTGTGATAAAAATATGTGCAGCTTCAGGTAAAGGTTTTATTCGTTTTTGTTTATTTATTTGACAACATAAAAACATCTAAAATACATCCATTACTGTAAATATGATTATACGTACACACAACAGTATATAAATACAACACTTAAACCAAGTTTAAATAATAAAAAATATACTTAATCACACGTCCTACAACTTCTTTAACAAATTGATCAGGTAAACGCCCGATTTCCAGAAGTGACTGTAGCTTAGCCGGCCCGCGCAATGAGCCGCGCCGCCGCCGTGTCTTTAGAATTTTAATTAAATTGTTCATTGGCTCAATTAAATCGATTATTAAAAGCGTACACGAGTCGTGGCGTGTAATGTTGCCTACGCTCGCTCGCTCACTGCACACAGAGCGTGAACTAAATAAACTGATTTCCATAAGTTTCTCATCGTCACTGTCACCTTTAACTTATAGGCTACTTGTTCCAGTTAAAAAAGTAATTGACGACCATTTAAGTATAACTGTTAATAAGTTCAATGGTACTTTAAAAGCACCGATATCGAAATCTTTGTGCGAAATAAATATTTTTGTCTATGAACATGTTTGTAATGATCGGAAGCTTCTGAAAGCATTATATGTATGAGCAAGTAATTTTTATACTTTTTTTACATCCCATGTAACAAGGTCGTTGTTTAAATCACGTCCATAGCTACTACCGACATTGCTTTTTTATTTTAACCTTGGCAGGCTCGGATATTTTTCCAAGCAATTAGCGAGCACCCCGCGCCGATTCACGGTTTACATCGGTTAGTAAGTGATAATGTTACCCATAGGCACTCACTTGCATCTCCAAAAATGGAACGAGTTCGTAGCTAACCTTTGCATAGGCAGAGGGAAAAGGAAAATACAACGACGACTACGAATACGATTTTGGGGTTACATTAGTGTTGTCCGTAACACAATAGCCAAAACCTTAACGGCTCGTGATGTCACAATTTTAGGATTTATTATGATCAATAATAAATCCTAAAATTTATTATTGATCATAATAAAAAGCCAATTAGGCTTACAAGAAAGAAAGAAAAACCATTTATTGAAAACAAATACAATTCATTACCCTTGGGAAAAAAGAAGCACTTATATCTTAAAAATAATACTTATCATCATCATCAGCTCATAATACGTCCTCACCGAGGAGCATGAACCTAACCGTATAGGGTGTATAGGCCTTAGTCATCCACGCCAGCCATGTGCGGATTGGCCGACTTCACGCACAACCTTTAAATTTCTTCGTGGGCGTGCGAAGGTTACCTCACGATGTTTTCCTTCACCGTAAGAGCGTCGGATAAACGTACATAAAATTTTCGATAGTACGAAAACACATTGGTACGTGGCGAGATTTGATCCTGTACCCACCAGATCAGAAGGCAACAGTTCATACCAATGAGCCACCGACGCTCTAAAAAAAACTAAAGACATTAAATAAGGTCAATAGGTTCCGCCTCAGCTTCAGCCATTGCGACGCTTTACAACATTTTTGGAAATTTTCCATAAGGAACTTGGACTTAAAACTTGAAACTCAACAGCAATCAGTAATCAAATTGGAGAGTCGCACATGATTCTTTAGTAATGATTTAATTTGTGACTTCAGCCTTTTTAAGGCTCGATCAACGCGAAGATTGAGCTGACACATTGGGTATTAAAGACTACTACCACACATGCTAACATAATTTGGATAGCTTATCGTGCCCTAAGTGGCGCGGAATCATTTTTTCAGACTAAGATGATTTAGCCTGCAAACTGGCAAAAATGACACAAAGTGACTTCCACTATGCGGTCTTTCCATGGAATTCGAACCCACGAGTCCCACGACCCTTGGATCATGCAGAGATCTTAACTCAATACGCAGATCACATTAAAAACACATATTTTTATGGAAAACTCAAATTTTGGGAAATATATCTCGTACCCTTTGTCCCATAGTATTCGTATTTATATGCCGCAATGAAACAGTTTCAATGAATTCCATACAGATTTAATTAGTGGTCTGGTAATCGTACTTTCATGCCATTGTAAGTATTCGAATCAACGGAGGTGTCTGATATTAACATACACTCCAATAATGTTATTTCAATCAGTTAACATCTTCACTTTGGAAACCCTGATATTTTTTAAGAATTAGATATCAATCTTCTTTTTCATAAAATGATAAACATTTCACTGTAGACACAATTCTTTTCACACAGCATAGCTTTGGTTCGGGAGAGTGGTCAGGGTGGATGTTTACTATAATATAGGTATTATACTATTATTATTGTATAGAATATATTATATTATCTGTGCAACTACCAACCTAAGATCCGGGAATGGCTTAACGTGCCTCCTCAAGCACGAAATAATATTTTTCGGGATTCTATAACCGTTCCGATGATCACTTTTACAATTGACTTACATGATCGTACACCCGATCAAGCTAGCTGATATAATATCAATTTGAATTTATATTATAAGATGGCAGATATTTATACATCACTAGGCAGCTTGTAACAAACATGTCACTTCGTTTTTTTTCTGTGCGTGTCTGGATATGTTTAAGCTCTAGAATATTTTATTGTTTATGTCACGTTTTATGAAATACCTTTTGTTAAAAAATATACAGTTACTTCTGCCGAGTTTTTGTCATCTCAGAAATGTTATTGAAATACGTCAATAAGTTCGTTAATAACTTTAAAATCCACTCCAACTTACAATCAAATCCAATTTTCTTGCTTATTTTATGCATTTTATAAGATGAAAATGTAAACTGTTATTTGGGAAAATACCAAAGAAGGTGCTGACAGGAAACTATAAATAAGGTTGAGTGGTACTCGTAGCGCGGCAAAATAAGTTTACTGACTAATTGTGTATAAGATCGAGTTACATCTACCTCGTAGACAATCACATTACCTACTTAGTAGTAGGTAGCGGAAACTATCAAATAAGGAACAAAGTACAACAAAAGGAGTTTCGTTTTTCAAACTGCATGTAATTCTTATATATATATATATACCTACGTATACCCAGTGGTGTGCACTCCATTTATGCACATAAGCAGTGCATACCCTGTGCGTCCAGACAACCTGGAAAATCGACAACATATCAAATGATTCCCACTTATAAGTCCATTTTCCTCTACAGATTCGAAACTATAGGCGATCTGCTGTCAACAACTGCACTCAATTTGACAAAAATAGAAATAATTTGTTGTTTTTGCGATTAGTATCGCTCATTTTGCATACCGTGTTTTTAATCTTGTGCACGCGTATAACTTACCAAAATTTGAGTGTCTGTTAGTAACAATTTTAGATTTTTATCTGTTTGTTTCGGCTAATCTCTGAAACTGCTGGACCGATTTTCACGGGGCTTTTACTGACAGGTAGCCGAAGAAATAAGAAAAACCTAAGATTACATTTAGTTTAGAAGAAACTTATTTTAAGAAACTAAAGTAATGTTGTGCCGCGCAGCTGACGTCACGCAAAAGCCTCCCCGCAACGCCCTAAACCGAGGTTCGGGTTTCTCTGGGTCAGTGCAAACGGAGTCTGGAGTCCACATTCCCTTTACATGGAGCCTGTATATGATCGACTTACATTTGGATAGAGCCTATAAAACTGAAATTGACCAGCATTGCGCTATCATTGTTTCGAAAGTTGCTGTACAGCCAGTAAAGGGACCGAAAGGGAAAGGGACATTAATAAGAGTGGTTAAATTGACCAATCAATAATTCTAAAAGGCGTATATTTGTTTACTCAAACCTTTATGCGAGCTTTGTTTGTCTCCGTAATTGACCCCTAACGACGCGCGTGATAACACGATGGTCGTGGTTATATCGCGCGGGGGCAATTAGCAACGGTTATAAATCGCCTATCGCCAATGCTGCGGTTCCCGAGGGCCTCATCGATACGTAATTTATAGCTTTTCTTATTTATGTCTCCAAATTAAGACAGCTCGTATGTTGGAAATTTGAGAGTACCTAAATTAATCTTCGAGTAAGCATAGTATCATCATCATGACGGCTACCTAATTGCCCAGTGCAACTGTTATTAATATCAACTACCTAGTGATATACTACTTTCTTGGCTGGTCCTAGATAGGCACTGTGCAAAACGTATTAAAGATAATACATTTATAAATATATGTTAGCTTTTATTTTTCTAGTATATAAATAGTCAAAGGAGAAGAGCAGACCTCATTCACAAAGCATTATTAACGTAAGTTTTTGTGAGGTCATGGTATCACTCCAGACAAAACATGGCTCTGTCACATTTCTCATAATATCTATCATCTGTACTCTTTAACATAAAACATTTAAAAGTATTGTTTATCTGATCCAAAGGAAAAATACATAAATCATCTCCAAAATCCATATTGAACATTAACCCGTACGTTGACACATTAAAAACGAATAAATCCACAAAGAGCTCGAGAAACGTGTCAAAGGAAACGTGCCGAAACATATGTTCCAGAAAGTTTAAATACGGGTAACGCGCGATCAATCACCGACAATGGCGGAGTGCACCCTGGAGGAAAAAGTTGAACGGGCGCCGCTGATTTATCGGCGTAGTTGGAATTATTGCCATTTGCAATTCTTGCGCGCCGAGTTCGGCAAACAGTGGGCGAGATAACGACTTGTGGGAGGCGGTATTCATGCTGTGTGTTCTTTTATTCTTGGGCTTACACCGGTAAGAAGATTTCCAAAACTCATTCTCAACTTACGAATCCAATAAATATCCTCAGTCGCCAGCGCTAACTAGCCGCAAATTAAACTAGGTATTATAGGGACTTAACAATAGATAAATATTTGAATATCACCTTTTTGTAAATACATACTATTTACACAGTTAGTTATTTTACAGTTCCTTACCATAACAATGAAAACAGATATGTTTATGAACACAAACAGGTAATGCTGCACAAGAATACTTACCTATAACCCGGAACCCTTGGTGCAGTAACTACTATGTACCTATGCAGATACCGTTAACTATGAATGAATAGCCTGTCCGAATCATATAAAAATCAGTAAATATATGATTCCAAAATTCAGTTCAAAATGTAAAGTAGGTATTATTAATAAACTAGTCAACATTCATAAAACACTAGATCACACTTCTAAGTGCTTAGATAACGATTGATTTGTTTCTCAATACAAATCTGTCCCATTGCCCTATCCGTCTTTCAGGTCTTCCAAAAAAAAATGCCTCTTTCCTCTGGCGGCTTGCAAACAGAGGACACCCTTGGGACCGGGGGAAGAGTTTTCGCCGATGACATAAAATCATCATCCCTTGATATGCTCAACACTGTATGGCAGAATGTGTTGTATAATCTAAAAGCAAGAGTAGAGGTCAGAAGAGTTACAGATACGCACATACGAATGCTCTCCGACAGCGCCTCCGTACTCCAATCCCTGGGAAGAAATTACTTATCAAAAGAGGGGACCGGTATATGCCATGATAGCACTGCGAGCCCTCACTCCTGCGCTAACTACGCTGCACCGGAAGGTAGGTATAGGACGGTCAAATAGACGCATTTTTCTCCCCTTATGTAGACGTCTGCGGTTTGGTAATGCAGATGGGTCTTCTCGATGACGTTATTCTGCTTTTTTTCTAAAATCACTGTCTCTAAAATGCTTAGAGACAGTGATTTTAGAAAACCTTCTTACAAATTGATAAACAAAACCTATAAAAATGCCTTATAAATTTAACTAATTCCATAATTAAATAATTCCAGCTAAACTTATTGTCGTAAGATCGTAACATTCGTAACGAGTCATTATACTAGAAACACAACTTGTATTCACGGAGCTTAAGTTGGAATGTTCACAGCTCGACACTACCGCAAATAAGGATCGCAACGACAGTTAACTTTAAGATAATCGCTCCCCGGCCATACGAGCCCCGACGTTACGGGTTAATGCGGCGAGCGGTCTTGACGACCGCCTGATGGGTGCTAACGTGACTGAGGGTTAAGGGACGTCGTGATTACACCAATGTAGGGACCATTGATTACGGACAAACTGTTTGTGAGTGCGTGTTACCGATATACTTTCCGCTTACACCGCCCCAATTATACCTATCTGCTGCTGCTACTTGAGAGTTTCAATTATATAGAAAAATTAGTAAAACGAGCCGGAGTTGCGTAGCATATTTCTCTTTTGATAATTACTACATACATTTTCCCACCCAAGATGACTTTTTTAATGCCCGGTATCAGAATCGTTACAACCTTTTGAGTTTACTACCGTCTGAAGCTATTTCATTTAACAGGGACTGACCACTTCCCAATGTGTGTAGATACCTAGGTACTTATAAGTTCCTGTGGCGATGGTGGTAAAAAAATACTAAACAGAGAGTCAGTGAATCGTCATCTAGCCTTTTTCTACCGCCACAAGTTATGCACTGGTGATGAAAACTAGAATCATTCATTATTTTTACAAAACTTTTCTAGTTCTAGTTGTAACCGTCACTATAAAGGAGTAACATTCGCATGTCTACTGGTGTTTGGACTATTTAATAGTTGTAATATAAAACTAGCAACTTTTGCACCCATTTAATAGGGATACAACTCGGATACAAGGGTAAAAACACGCGTGATGTGATTGCTAACAATTAATTCACAATACCAGCAGAGTTAATGACTTGAACATAACTTTCTCCAGAACAAACTTCACGGTTTAAAACAGGAATCGAACGGTTCAAAAGTTCCACTTCATATTCATTCATAGGGAGATTATCACAGACTTGAAGAATACCTTGAGGTCCAACCATTGTAGGTCCAGCGAAGAATCTGGTACCAAAATGTGGGTTTGCAGAGAAACAGTGTACTAATGTCTCATAGCCAGACAACGCTTGTACCATTCTTTCAACGAAATCTCCAATAGACCACGCCAGACACAACGTCGCAGAATCAGCTCCGTACTTAAATTTGATGACTTCTGTACCGGCTTTTCTAAGAAGCCTTGTGAGTGTATCAGCTTTGCAAGTATCAAAACAGTAAGTGGTCGGTGTTAAATTCGAAAAAAGAGGAACTATTGTCTCTTCGGAGTGACCACATATCACTGGTACATACAATTGGCGAGGATTCACTTTTAACGCGGTCCCAGCAAATGTTTTACATCTCGCCATGTCAATGTGGGTGATGCCACAAATCTTATATGGATTGTACGCACCGTAATTCATCATAATTGAACTTGCAAAGGGTACTATTGAATTTATAGGGTTTGAGGAGATAGCAAGAAACGCTTCACTATTATGTTCAGATATAACTTTACATAGTTTCTGAACTGCGGGGGCATTCGCTGCTAACATTTGTTCTCTTATGGCTCCAGGCTTTCGGGCCGTTCTAGCAACCATTACAATGAGGTTGGCATTCCGCACTGCAGATGGCAGGAAGTTTTCACCTGCATATGAAGTTATTTTTATGCTGTCCGTAAAATAGGCTAGTTCCATGCCGATACCTTTAACTTTTTCGTCATCGTCGTACAAATGAAGCTTCGAAATTTTGGGATTTTGCATCATAAGCAACGCTAGGTTTGATCCGATTTGATTGGCAGCCCCAATAATTGAAACTTGTATACTTCTGTGTTGGACACAATTTATAATGTTCTTGCATTGTTTGGTTATTAAAACAGTAATAAAAGTTTAATCATTATTTAATATGATGTGTATCTACTTATTAATTTACATAATTCTTATTGTGGACTCTTACTATTTATAAAGACATTGACTACTTCACTTTTTCTGTCATACACTGTAATACAACTTGAAAGAATGTCGAGTTTTATTTTCGTTGATGAAAAATCCTAGTTACGAGTTTGTTAGTACCTTTCTTTGAACTTCTATATGATGTATCGTTTAAAACGTCCAATAGTTGAAGTTTTTAAAGTCAAATACCGGTTCATACACATTTCGGCTNTAGTAAAACGAGCCGGAGTTGCGTAGCATATTTCTCTTTTGATAATTACTACACATTTTCATTTTATCCCACCCAAGATGACTTTTTTAATGCCCGGTATCAGAATCGTTACAACCTTTTGAGTTTACTACCGTCTGAAGCTATTTCATTTAACAGGGACTGACCACTTCCCAATGTGTGTAGATACCTAGGTACTTATAAGTTCCTGTGGCGATTGGTGGTAAAAAAATACTAAACAGAGAGTCAGTGAATCGTCATCTAGCCTTTTTCTACCGCCACAAGTTATGCACTGGTGATGAAAACTAGAATCATTCATTATTTTTACAAAACTTTTCTAGTTCTAGTTGTAACCGTCACTATAAAGGAGTAACATTCGCATGTCTACTGGTGTTTGGACTATTTAATAGTTGTAATATAAAACTAGCAACTTTTGCACCCATTTAATAGGGATACAACTCGGAATACAAGGGTAAAAACCACGCGTGATGTGATTGCTAACAATTAATTCACAATACCAGCAGAGTTAATGACTTGAACATAACTTTCTCCAGAACAAACTTCACGGTTTAAAACAGGAATCGAACGGTTCAAAAGTTCCACTTCAAATTCATTCATAGGGAGATTATCACAGACTTGAAGAATACCTTGAGGTCCAACCATTGTAGGTCCAGCGAAGAATCTGGTACCAAAATGTGGGTTTGCAGAGAAACAGTGTACTAATGTCTCATAGCCAGACAACGCTTGTACCATTCTTTCAACGAAATCTCCAATAGACCACGCCAGACACAACGTCGCAGAATCAGCTCCGTACTTAAATTTGATGACTTCTGTACCGGCTTTTCTAAGAAGCCTTGTGAGTGTATCAGCTTTGCAAGTATCAAAACAGTAAGTGGTCGGTGTTAAATTCGAAAAAAGAGGAACTATTGTCTCTTCGGAGTGACCACATATCACTGGTACATACAATTGGCGAGGATTCACTTTTAACGCGGTCCCAGCAAATGTTTTACATCTCGCCATGTCAATGTGGGTGATGCCACAAATCTTATATGGATTGTACGCACCGTAATTCATCATAATTGAACTTGCAAAGGGGTACTATTGAATTTATAGGGTTTGAGGAGATAGCAAGAAACGCTTCACTATTATGTTCAGATATAACTTTACATAGTTTCTGAACTGCGGGGGCATTCGCTGCTAACATTTGTTCTCTTATGGCTCCAGGCTTTCGGGCCGTTCTAGCAACCATTACAATGAGGTTGGCATTCCGCACTGCAGATGGCAGGAAGTTTTCACCTGCATATGAAGTTATTTTTATGCTGTCCGTAAAATAGGCTAGTTCCATGCCGATACCTTTAACTTTTTCGTCATCGTCGTACAAATGAAGCTTCGAAATTTTAGGATTTTGCATCATAAGCAACGCTAGGTTTGATCCGATTTGATTGGCAGCCCCAGTAATTGAAACTTGTATACTTCTGTGTTGGACACAATTTATAATATTGTTGCATTGTTTGGTTATTAAAACAGTAATAAAAGTTTTGATCATTATTTAGATATGATGTGTATCTACTTATTAATTTACATAATTCTTATTGTATAGACTCTTACTATTTATAAAGACATTGACTACTTCACTTTTTCTGTCATACACTGTAATACAACTTGAAAGAATGTCGAGTTTTATTTTTTCGTTGATGAAAAATCCTAGTTTACGAGTTTGTTAGTACCTTCTTTGAACTTCTGATATTGACAAGTGTTCAAAGTCAAATAGTTGAAGTTTTTAAGTCAATCAATACCGATTCATACACATTTCGGCTGCATTCAGTGGAAAAATCATTTACGTATATTTTTTACAACTTCATAAACAAAATCAGAACCCGCAACTATGTTAGTAGCAAAGAGATTCATAACACCTGTATTCTCAAATATCGCTACTTCGTTCGTCAGAAACTATAAGGTAACCATCGTTGGAGGAGCAAGTGAAATCGGTCAGACAGTGAGTTTAATGTTGAGAGCGCAGCCATGCATCACCTCGTTGCACATACACGATACGTTGTCTCAGACACCGGGAGTTATCTTAGATTTGTCACACATACCGGCAGAATCATCACTTAAAGGATTTTCTGGCGTAGACACTTTAGAAAGAGCATTGAAGGATTCGGACATTGTTATAGCAGCAGGCGGAGTACCACGCATGCCCGGAACCCCTAAGCAAGCATGCCTTAATGCCAACACTGATTTCATCAAAACATTCGCAAGCAAGGTCGCTAAGGTAACACCTTTTCCCTTCGTCGGCATTTTGACTGAGCCAATTAATGTGCTCGTACCAATGGCAGCTGAGATAATGCGGAATCATGGAGAATACGACCCAAAAAAGTTGTTTGGTATTGCTGCCATCGACCATCTAAGAGCTCAATCGTTGTACGCAGTTGAAAACCAGTTGAACCCTCGAGACTGTGTGGTCCCAGTTATAGGCGGGAGGTCGGGAAAGACGGCCATACCGCTTATATCACAGGCGAAGCCAAGTTATCAGATGAGTGAGAAAACGATACAAGAATTCACCTCAAAGGTTCGAAAATGCGACGACAATGTAATGGAAGCGAAGAAAGGTTGGTCTGCCACATTGTCCATAGCCTACAGTGCGCTTATGTTCACGCGGTCTATACTAGATGCACTGGACGGACGCCCCGCTAAAGTAGCTGGATACATCGAGAATAACGATTTCGGAACCAACTACTTCGCAGGCATCGTCAAAGTAAACAACAACGGCGCTTCCGAAATGCAACGGTACACTGACTTATCAAAATTCGAGTGCCATTTACTGGAACGGAGCATCGAACAAATAAGGAAAGACGTCTCCAAAGGAAAAAAGATTCTGGAGTTAGCCTGAGTTGCATCTGTAAAATTTACTAGTCTGAAATTAACATAAATATAAAACTGTTTTGTCATTAAAACACAATTACCAATTATTAGATCAATTTATTTACAAAGTATTTACGAAATGAACTTATATTCGTTAACAACTAAACACAATCATATCACAGAGAAACAGTAAAAAATTCATTTAATTGTTGACTAAGTAAACAGAACAATCAGTAACTAGAGAAATACATACCTATACTACACTAGGAATCGTTAATGAACACTCCTTTTTGGCAATTCATTTAAAAATTTAGCACATACCTAAAGAACATATTCATATAATTCCAAAAATATCATTAATCTCAACGAAAATCTTACCTATTGTATTTTTTAAATTTTATTTCATTAATAAACACGAATATTTAAATAGTTTCTTAGTTTAACAGACGCTGTTTTCTAAGCTGATATAGCTCATAAAACTTATTAAAATACAAACATACATTTACTTATTTACATTATATGTTTAACTCAGTCTGTCCGTAGAAATAAATTGTCCTCTCATTGATTAAAAGTACCAAGTAAATCAATTTTTCTTCACTTGCACCAAACTAATTTCATATCTTTGATTTATCCAATAAAACTGTTAATTACATGAATGCTTAGTAAAAAAAATCGGTAGAAATTTCTTATTTTTTTATTATTACAAACTATTTTTATAAATTATAACACTAAGACACGAATTGATTTGTCTCCTTAATAAAAAAAACATTTAAAACGAAAGCAATAAAAATTATTTGATATTTTAATTACATATTTAAAAACAGTTTTTTCTTGTGATTTAAACAGACTTAAATTTTACTTTATATGCTAGTGGCACGATTTATTTATTACTAAATATTTGGACTACTTGCCTCCATCGCTTTTCAATATAACCAGCGACCCTTCGTGGAACATTCCACACAGAAGGACGGGCAAATGTTGCCAACTGAAACAAATAATAAATTATTTACCCAATCTACTTAAGCTTGGCCTAAAAAAATTAAATAGTGTTCTTTTTTTTACTACACCAAGGGTTCCGGGTTCGGCGCTAGATGGCGCTGTGTGTATGTCTGTGGATATTTATTTATTTATTGTTTTGCTTCGCTTCGCTTGCCGCGAGTAGAGACTTGGGAAATCTCTTCTCGCATTGCACGGGACACTGCGAATGTCGTGGCCGTCAGTGGCGGGCACTCCATATATGCAAATAAGCAGTGCATACCCTGTGCGCCTAGACAACCCTGAAAATCGCCAACATATCAAATGATACCAATGTTCCTCTACAGATTTGAAACTATAGGCGATCTGCTGTCATCAACAGCACTCAATTCGACTTTTGCGATTAGTGTCACTCATTTTGCATACACTACCTACACATAAAAAAAATATTCCTCCAATATGGCTTTGACTATGGCGGACTAGTCCCACATAACCGTGCTATCCCCACTGGCACGGCATGCGAGGCATTTCCCAAGAATAAAAAAGGTATTTCGCTTGTCTGTACTCCAGAATATTGAAACTCAAAAGCTCGAATTAATGTCGAATTCATAAACACAAACTCAAAATATCTTTGTTAAAATAAATGTTTTGCTTAAAGTATCTACTTTTCAATCATCAATTATATTTTGTTTACGACACCAGTTCGAAAACAGAAGGTCTTCAGATGCACTCCTATAACTTTGTAAAAATATTTGATTTTCCTACAAGAAATTTTTAAATTCCAAATATTTTGCGACAGGAACACTATTTGTCTATTATGAAGCTATTTTTATGATTTAAAAATAAAGTATTTAAACTGTTGAAGGGGAAATTAGCAAGATGTTGTGGTATTTTATTGAAGAGCTCTGTGCCTGTGCCAACAAATAATTGTTCTAATTTACATGATGTAAGATTAAGGCATGGTACAATTAACGTAAAGTATTCCAACTCGTCGGTGGCTCAATGGTGTGGACTGTTGCCCTCCTACCGGGAGGACTGAAGTTCAAATCCAGCCACGTACCAAAGTGTTTTTGATTTTTCGAAAAATATATGTAAGTTATCCGACGCTCTTACGGCGAAGGAAAACATCGCGAGGAAATCTGCACGCCTGCGAAGAGATTCAAAGGTTGTGCGTGAAGTCATCGAACCCGCACTGGGCCCGTGTAGACGTCTAAGCTCGTGCCCCTCGGTGGGGACGTTTAATGAGATGATGATGATTCCAACTCGGTTGTGGCTTGAAATAATTACCTACTGAGAGATGTATACTCACACTTCATTCCTCGTTACTTTTACTAATCTCGCTGCCAGTTCACTGAGCGACGTGGAGCGCAGGCTGATCGACGTGTCTTTGAACTGGCTGATGAAGTCGAGCAGCTTTTGCAGGTTCCTCTGCGTGTTGATCTGATCCGCCAGCAGTTGCCGTTTTTCCGCATTATGCTCGTCCAAGTTTTCCTTTAAATCACATTTGTGTAAATTAAAATTTTATTTCTAGTAGGGGTTACTATACTTTTTGGAGTTGCTTTCAATATCGGGGTAATTATTTTCTCTGTACGAATTTTTTTTTTAAGTTTAAAATATATAAAATATTACTCGTAAGTATTGTTTATAAAGAGGAAAATGTGTGATGTCTCTAAATTATATTTTATAAATGAAAAAATTATAAGATATTGTTTGTACATAGAGGAAAATGTGATTTTAACTAAATTTTTTTTTAAATATATAGGTATTCGCTATATCAAGTCTACTCGTATGTCATTAATTTGTTTCTCGAAAGGTAAATAGATACTTAGGACCTGTAAGCTACCATTTTTACATTCCATAAATATATTATTCTTTAAAACGTTTATGTTACATACCTTCAGAGTTGCTGCACGGGCTTCTAGTTTACGAAGTTCCATACAAAGCTCAATGTTTTTCTCCTGTAGACGTTTACGCTCCGCTAATTTGTCTGAAATAGTTATCAGTTTTAATGACTTCATATTTTTTACTTTTGGAATTTATAATATTATATTGGGAAATTAAAAAATAGTTTTGTCTGTAGTTTGCGATCTGAACACATTTTTTTTAATAAAACCATTTTCTTGAACATTGAAAATCAAATTTAAATATCGTATTATTTTTTCCCCGAAAATTTCATGGCTTACACCTCTTCAAATTTAGTGTAACTTACCAAACTAGTACTACAGCTACAACTTAAAGCGTTGCAGAGAGCACTCTTGGGTACCTTGTTTAGGTTTAAACAGAAAAAAATTTATGAAACAACATGACAATAAAAGCTGAAGCGCCCTCTTATGAACTCACTATTATTTTCGAAATACTACGATTACTGCAAAGTTTTATCGTAAAAGCCTTTAAACAACGAATCTAGACTATGTACACATAAACTGTGACCGTGTGCTTACCTATATACAGGGGGTGGTGATCAGTACGTGGCGCCGGTTCAGGCAAAGCCCGAGCACAGCTAACACACCGTCCACGCGCGCCACATTGTATGCTGCCACGCGCTACACCAATCACACCACGCCAACAACGACGGCACGTCTGCAAAGACCAAATCCATATATTTCTTATGGTAATTATAGTGAAATAAAGTTACATAGACATAGCCCAACCGGATCAGCAAGCAAGTGGTAGTGGACTTGTCACGTATTTCGCAAGACCGAAGGACGACGAAACAGACGAGTTTTTTTTAGGTGTAGGACAGTAAGGGCGCTCACCTGATGGTAAGTGATACGCCTAACCATGAAAGAGCGGCATTAAAGGAGACCAACAACTGATAGACAGTTTTTATCCTCCATCAACGCCGCACTGCGCCCGTCACCAGAGACAACAGATGGCAGGTCTCTTATACCCGGTAATTTCACTAGCTACAGTGCCCTCTTCCCCGAAACAAAAAGTCCATAACACTCCTGTTTCACGGACGATATTTGGCACTGCGTGGTACCTACCTAGACGACTGAGTATCGAGTCTACCACCTAGTTCTGGAGTGCCTCTTGATTGCGTCTTGGTAGCGTAGGATGCCCGCGTCGTGGTGGAGGCTAGATGAGGAGACCGGAGAAACGACGAATACCCGGCAACATGTGGTAGACCTATGCCAGCAGTTAATAGTTGTCTACAATAAGTTGAAAAATGGAAAAATGTGGGAGAGCGACTAGCGCATTTACATTGTTTTAAGAAGCCTTACTTCTTTTCTTCCATTTTCATTGTAAAACACAATACTAAATTTCGTACACTGACCATGAAAAACTAAAGACTTAAATATCCAACTCCATAACATAAAACATAGATCAATAATGAGTTTTAAGCGCATGTTTTGAGCGACAATTAGCTCATTTTATGCCTATATCTGTAAAAAATCTAACAACAGCAAAGTGCACTTACCATTTCTACCACACGCGTGGCAAACTTTTTTAGTCGGCGAAAATACTGGCTCTACTGACAGACCTGCTGGTAAAGATGCCAGGCCGGCTTGTTACTACTCCAACTTCCTGTAAAAATATACAATATTCACTTGTCTGTCAGTCTTCTTTTTCTTCATGTGGAGTCAATATCGATTTATAAACTTAATATAATACGACCAATACGGCATTTTCCACCATCCGCAATAAAATACCAAACCTTATCTTTATAAAAGCGCACCTTATTTTATATGTCGTTTCGTGGATCACTTTCGTTTATTTGCAATATTGTATTTTTAAATACACTGACACCAATAAATATTAGGTCAATTGATGATAGTGAGCAATGAAATTGATGATAGTGAGCAATGACGTCACATATCAATAATATCATACAAAATATATGGAAACGTTCGTTTTTGACAGTTCATAAAAAGTGCGTCAACGATTAGTGGTGTCAAATACCCAATTGGACCACTTCGATGGCCATTCTTTACTATCCAGATGTGATGAAACCGTACGAAGATGGACAATTCGGGCAGTAGGTGTTCCATTATCTGAGGGGCACCACAGTCAAACCTGCCTCTGGAATATCTCCATCTTCCCGATTTTCACACCATTGGCACAGAATCCAGTCCCTATTCGCGTAACCGGAGTGTGCCGGGCCGCTTTTCTCCCCAAACATATGTTAGGCTACCAAGCCGAGGTTCGTGTCCCGTTCTGGGAAGCCCTTAGGGCTTGTTGTGTAAATTTTAAGGCTGAGAGCCAATCTCGCTATTTGCCCGGTGAAGGCCATCTGCGGCCAACAGCAGTAGTCAGTTCGAAAAAAAACCCGCTCAAATAAAGTTAACCCGCAGAAGTCTATTCAGAGTTTTCCAAACCAGTTACAGTATCTCCAGGAGACTGACAATGTATTCACAATTGTTTGATTAAGAGTATAATGAAGATAAAAGATTTTAATAAAAAATGACAGTGGGTACTTTGTTTTCGGAAGACGATCCGATGGTGACCTTCTCTAGATGACTTATTATTACTGGGTTTGTCTTGAGTCTGTAAATTAACATTATTTTTATTTTATATAATCGGACACACAAATGTTTGAATTAAGCTTAAGTGGTGTAGCAGACTTCTTTTTATTACAAAAATAGGTTGAACATTTGTATACCTGTTGCTTCCTTAGTTTCGCTGAACGAGTTTGTGGTGGATCACTGTGTGACTGCAGATAAGGAAACTGGTTGTATTTCTTACGTTTCTGAAATATATAATATTTAAATATAACTTTATTTTATTTAATAAAATTATGTTTCTTAATTAAATATCACACTTACTGGTAGCAACTCAAAATTCCCATATAAAAATTCATTTCTATTTGTGCTTGTGGTTGACCTTTTACGACGCTCATTTCGTTTCTTTTCTAATATCTCTTTCTGGGAAGGTGTGATTAATCCAATTAGTCTGGAAAAAAAAATGGTAACATTTAAATTCAAGATAATAGTAGTATAATTATTTTTTGCAAAACATTTTATTTGAGCCAATCCGCACTATACACCTTTACGAGTTAGTTGGTGCCCCACAAAATAAGTAAAATAAAACATATTTATTTTGATCTTTTGAGAATTGGTAAATTTCACCAATCCCTTATATTATTTTAAAAAATAAATATAATGGCGAATTTTTGCTGTATGCATGTTTGGTATTTGTGAAAATTGTTACTAAATCAGGCACAAAGCCTATGTCTCGTATAATTCGCCTAAAAATAGGAAAACCTTACAATTATTTTAGATAACAATATAACACACACACGCACACACAATAGTATTATCACAACTACATAAACATTATTACTGTCATAACCATAAAGGAGAAAATGGGGATAAAAGATTATACAGCAATTTAGTGTAACACAACTCTCTCCTCTCTTTTTTCTTTTTGTGTAACCAATTCACTCATGTCAAGGATGCATGCTTTTAGGTGATAGTATATTCTTATATAAACATTTTGTACTCTCTCTGTTACCTATAGGTAATATCATCTCATGCAGATAAAATAATAATAAAACCCATTCTGTACATTACATTATACCCAATCACGGTTAGTGCTATGTATATTAAAGTACATTGATTGGTGCGGTGCGCCTTTACCTCATAAATGTCTCCTGAGAAACTGGTTCACCCGGTCCAGGCAAGGGCGGAGGCGACGGCGTCGGCGAGGGCTCCGCGCCCCTAGACGAATCCGAATCGGATCTCTGCACTTGCCAGTCATTCACTTGACGTTTCTTCTCACTAGAAATGTATTCATCATCAGCCTTAAATATCCCACTTCTGGGCACTCAACCCTGATTGGTGGGTGCTGACGTCTACCACACAAAAATTGTAGTTGGTACCAACAGTTTAAAGTGCCCTCTGAAGCAGACTCACTTCACACAATCACATGGTTCAGCCTGCAATCCTACTACTATTATAAAGGCGAAAGTTTGTAAGTATGGATGTATTTGGATGTTTGTTACTCTTTCACGTAAAAACTACTGAATGATTTGAATGAAACTTTACCACAATATAGCTTATACATCAGAATAACACATAGGCTACAATTTTTGAGGTTTCTAATGTGAGGTCGTAAAAAAACACATTTTTTGCGCTTACATTGCAAACGCTGACTGAATCCTACAAGATAGATCAAAACAATGTACTACAGTATTGTACAACTTAAAAAGGTCTACAAAAAAGTCCGTGATGGTAAATGAACCTGAAGTCCACGCGAACGAAGTCGCGGGCAAAAGCTAGTATCCTTATATAACTTGGAAAATTTGCACAAAGTGACTGCAGTACCTATCATTAAATTCAAACCCACAACTGTGGAATACATAACAATCTCAACTCAACTCAGGTCACTACACCATGGAGGCAGTAATTTATTATTTTTTACCTGACTTAAGTCTTTTGAAGATCAATTATTTCAATGGACTATTTATGACGTAATAATTACAAGCATAAACTTAAAATGAAATGAAATGCTTATTCTATTATGTTTTACCTTGATAAAATAATATATCTTTCCATTGCATACAATTATTAATAACTACAATATTATTTCAAATTCAACAAAACATACAAAGGATTAAAAAAAATTGTTTCTGGCATAAGTGAAGCTAATTTAATATTTTTTTTAATTCTGAAGAATAAAAAAAAAAATTAGCCTTAGAATAATGATATCTACAATTATAATATATTTGTAGACATCATTATTCACAATCAAAATCTAAAACATAGATTTTTATCAACTTCAAGTGGCCCAAAATGAACCTACTAAGGTAAACATTAATTTATATTCTGGTGTTTCCAAAAGTTTAAAATGTTAATTAATAGAAACATTATTTAACTTACATGAATTGCTCCTTAAATTTATTCAATGCATTTGCAAAATTGTTCCTGCTTTCATGCACTGAAGGTATATAATTTCTAAATTTTTCTTTCTCATCTGATTCACTTTGGTTAGAATTTTCCTTTTCATTGGACAATTTCATTTCATTTTCTGAATCAGATATGTTGTCTTTCACATTATCATTCTCACTTTTAACATGAATTTCATTAAGAACTGATGGTTTTAATAATGAGCTTCTGTGTCTGTTACGGTATTGAATTTGATGGTCCCTTATTTGTTGAGCAACATAGCGATTATCATTTTCAATATTGATTTGCTTGTTGCGTGCCTTTAGCCTCTGTTGGTATAGTTCCAGTTCCCTTCTTAGTCTATCTACTACCAATTTCTGTAAAATAACAATGAACTTTATTTGAGTAACTTACCAAATATTTGTATTATCTAATTGATGCAACTATGTAGAAAATGTATTTACAGTATTTTATGGGCACTGTAATTACTAGTTACTAAGTATTTATTTTAAAAAATTAAAATTATAACTGAATGACGCTTTTTATATAAAACTAGTTAAAGTGCAATGAAACTTACTTGGGTTTGTCCTATTTCTATTATATCTTTTTCAGCCTCCTTGACCTTCGATTTAAGATGAACATTCTGTAAAAATATAAGAGACAGTATAAGTAAAAGAAGTCACAATTACGTAAATAAAACTACTAGTCTTGATGCTTGGCTACGTACATTCTCATCTTCTTGAAGACGCGCAACCCATACCTGAATAAGCAATGAATTCGTAAGAATAAAATTGATAAAAGAAACGTTCCAAAACAATCTCTTGCTTAATTCAAAAAAATAAAAACGTTCTTAGACAAACCTGATGCACTCGTATCGCATTTTTTAAATCAGATTGAGTTTTCCTAATATCTTCCTTTATTTCATTTGACACTTCCATAGTTAAATTAAATGGGGAATCTATAGTGCTAATGATAAAAAGTACCAGACTATAATAATGTTAGCACATTAATTAAAATGCACTAAACGTTACGCATGTTGAAAGAATCAACATAAAAGACTGGGAAGCGATACTTCTCAAAACTTAAGTTATTAAACTTCTATGTTTACTCCGGGTATTCAAACAGTGACATATAATAAATACGATTACTGTTAATTAATAGAATACCAAAAATGAATGGTCTACCCAAATAAACTAATTTTATTTTTCTTTAAAATACGTGCAATAGAAAAGTAGGTACGAAAAGTAAAAATACGCGAATGAAAGTGACAACAGTATATACCTATTTCCTTCTGTTATACGAAACGAGTTTTCTTTCTTTCTTTGAGTTTGGTGTTTTCTTCGTCCCATTTAGAACAGGCTAAAGTCGTATACAGTACTGCCTGGTATATACATATATATAATTACACCATTGACGTGCATACGAGCTCTTTTCTTTTATTTCAGTAATGATAAAATTAGAGATGATCATGATGATGATGAGTAATGATGATAGTGATGATGCATCAAATATAAATTACCTCCCTCACCCATAAGTTTCAGTAAAGATTTGAGATTTTACTGAAACCTTATGCCTAGGAACCATAACAACATGGAAGGACGACTAAAATAACAACTGCACTGCATATCTTCATTCCTTTTTTCCTTAAGGTATTTAATATTGTGTAAGAAAGAGACATGTGTTACGAGTCGTTTCATTACCTGGTACGTTGTCATAACTTGATTTGATTGATGAATTTGCAAGTGATGGGAATGAATTATTATTTTTTATCGATAGTTATTGTATCTGAAAATACCGATAATGTGCTCTAGCGTAGGTACGAAATATTTGGTTTTCGATATGGAGGTCGTGGGTTCAATTCTCACGGGGTTTACTATTATGTAATTATGGCGTCCTTCTCGAGGTTGTGCAAGAATATGTTTCCTTAGACCAAATTATTCAACTTGGCCATAACAACTTTGTGAGGGAAACTAAGAGGAATCAGTTGGGCTGGGCGGCATTTGACAAGTTACGTCAGGTCTTCACGTCGACGATTCCGTAATGCTTAAAACAAAGTCTGAGCAATGCGTCCTACACGTACAACATACACAGGTGAGACATTGACACGACTACGAAACTGGTTCCCTAGTTATATGTCATTCAACGGTCAATAAAGGGGCTATGCTCGGGGTTTTCTCTTAAAGATAAAATCGGATTTACTAGGTGGAGACTCGATACTGAGTCATCTAGGTACCTGTTAAATAAGATGAGGGCACTGTAGCTAGTAAAGTGACCTAGCATCATCACATTAAACACCTCAAAGATAGCTGTATATCTCCACTATTTGATGGATCTTATTATACACGGTAATACGCACTGGTCAAAAACTTTTGTCTTTAGACACTGAGGAATATTAGACGTGAAAACACAGTCATTAATATGAGAAAGAAAGTGGTTCACAGTTTATGACGTAAAAGGAACGTTTTCATATATTTCGTATAAGATTATTGATATGTGACGTCATTTCTCACTTTTGTGAATTGACCTAATATTTATTGGTTTCGGTGTATTTTAAAATACAATATTGCAAAGAAACAAAGTGATCAATAAACGACATATAAAATAGGTGCGCTTTTATAAAAATAAGGTTTGGTATTTATTGCGGATGGTGGAGAATACCGAATTGAATCAGCTTCGGACAAATTGAATGAGGTACAGCATCAAATTTTAATCTCCTTTTAGAAGAAATTCATTGTGCAAGTAATTATCGGGGCAGAATTGCTTAGAACAGATCCTGCTGTGGGTCTTCCAGTTCCATTCAGGTCTTCGAATTCGTCTTTATCACTTTGTTTCATCTTTTATCTTTGGAAAACTGTAATATTTAAATAACCTTAATATATCTGCTGATGTTGCTTCGCGATAAGCCTAACTAAAATATCGATATATAGAAAGCCACATCACTAGTTGACATGTTTACCTAGAAATTTAATTAGGATTTTTTGAGAAAAAGTAGACAAGTACTGTTTTGGCTTTTATTTGAAAAGTACAACTATAAGTTAGAAACAATTTATATTATAGTTTACACACATTTCCTGATTTGTTTGATATAAATTAATCAAAAACTCACGAATGAAAGTGAATCTTTTCAACCACTGCTTTTTTTCCTTCCGAATGTGAATAACAGCCGTAATTACACAAAACATGTTTTATGACCTAAAACACTTCATAAGGAACGAGCACACATAAAGATAAAACTATCTGAGCACAAATTATAAGAAAATAATTTTTATAATCAGGAGCCGCAAACAACTGACAGTACTATAATCCGGCCATGTTGAGCAAGGTGTCAACTGTTTTTAACAATCTTTAAGAATGCACGTCAAAATGTGATTTTGAATTAGTCATATGCTAAATAAGTCCAATGACATAACATTGTATTGAGTCCACTGGACAGATGTGACGACCTGCTAATTATAAGAACTATGTTCAGTTTTCGGTCTTCAATTTTCGCCTACGCAAAATCGTGTAAGGAGTGAGAGCATCAGGTATACGTTTTTAATCGCTATTTTAGCCGGATTCCATGCTTTTGTCATAATTCTATGGTTAATATACCTAGATGACTCAGTATCGAGTCTCACCTAGTAAATCTATTTTATCTTTAAGAGAAAACCCGAGAGCATAGCCCCCTTTATTGACCGTTGAATGACATATAACTAGGGAACAGTTTCGTAGTCCGTGTCAATGTCTCACTGTGTATTGTTGGTACGTGTAGGACGCATTGCTCAGACTTTTGTTTTTAAGCATTACGGAATCGTCGACGTGAAGACCTGACGTAACTTGTCAAATGCCGCCCAGCCCAACTGATTCTTCTTAGTTTCCCTCACAAAGTTGTTATGGCCAAGTTCAATAGTTTGGTCTAAGGAAACATATTCTTGCACAACCTCGAGGACGCCATCGAAGCTTACATAATAGTAATCCCTGTGAGAATTTAAACCACGACCTCCATATCGAAAACCAAATATTTCGTACCTACGCTAGAGCACATTATCGGTATTTTCAGATACAATAACTATTGATAAAATATAATAATTCATTCCCATCACTTGCAAATTAATCAAGTTGTGACAACGTTAGTACGTAATGGAACGACTCGTAACACATGTCTCTTTCTCACACACTATTAAATACCTTAAGGAAAAAAGTAATGAAGATATGCAGTGCAGTTGTTATTTTAGTCGTCCTTCCATGTCTTTATGGTTCCTAGCAGAAAACAATTTAATTTTCAATGATTTGAATAAGCATAGATGCGTTGCAGCTCAAAAAATTCATAGGGTCATTAAAAATCCGAAAAAAGTGTTCCGAATGCGCGACAGACGTTAATTCTACACGTCCATCGTCAATATTATCTGTAATTCTACTGCCGTGTTACTGCAAAAAAACAGATTATCATTTTGACATTGACGTCTAGTAGATAGCTTGCTGAACTTACTTTGCGGAATTAACGAGCGTGCGTGCATGCGAATATCTTTTAAATGTTTCTGTTTTTACATACTACTGTTCAGTGATTTCGCCAGTATATTTTTTTATCCTACACGTGCATACTTTGGAATAGCAGGCTCCATGTCAGTCATTTTCATTTAAAGTACGCAAAGCTCCAAACTACATAGACGAAATTTTAAGATAGTGGCACAAACGAAACTATCCTCTATCGAACTTCCTTGAATTCTTAAAAATGTCTACAAAAAGAGCTGCCACTACGGAACTGAATCATGAAAATTGGGATCAAGATGATCCGTCAGAACATGAAGATATGGGTACATTTAAAACCGCTCCCAAAGAAGAGCTCGAAAAGCGTGTTATAAGGACAGCCAAAAGGCGAGCGCCAATTTCAAGTGAAGAGGTAATTATTTTATATTTCTATATTGTTTATGTATATTTGTTTATACCTTATCCACTTTATAATAAATTAACATTTGTAGACTGACCACAATTTTTTAATTTATTAAAAATTCAAATGTATATATCATAACAATAAAACATCTATTGTGTCTCATACTGTCTGTGTATCTATTGCCCCATACAAATCGTGTGGTCCTAAAACAATCTTATTGATATATGCTAAATTAATTTATAGAAACTAATAAATGTTGTCTTGATTATGTTTTAGCCTAAAAAAGGAGTATTCAGTGGATTTGGCGGTTTTAACAAAACACAGCCATCATCATTTGATTTTTTGGCAAATCTGACAAATGGAAACAAAAATAATAATTCACCCTCAAATAAGAATGATACAGCAGTCACATCAAGCTTATTTTCTAATAACCTCCTATGAGCAGCCCCAGTGCTGGCATTTTTGGGCCACAGGTATCGTCAACACCTGCACCGAAGACTCTCTTCAGTGTTTCAACATCTCAACCATCTTCATTGTTTGGAGGGTCCTTGACTAACACCCAAACAGCAACATCATTATTTACAGCCTCAAAGGCAGACTCTACAGTTGGAGATTCACCATTTAAATCACAACCTGTATCCTCCAGTTCAAATGAAGCTAGTAGTGCGGATACTAAAACCACAAATGTAATTTCTAATTGTACAGGTTCACAAGTAACATCCACAATATTTGGAATACCTGCCACAACAAGTAGTGTAACTAAATCTTTGTTTTCAAACACAGCTAACACAACTCCATTTAAACTTCAACCAGTATCAAGTTCCACAACGTCACAGACCAGTTTTGGAACCATATCCACAACAGCCTCATCAAAGATCAATGAAAGTTCTGACAAGAAAGAATCACAGAATGAGGACAAGAAGATGGATTATTACAATAAACTAAAAGGCCTGAATGAATCAGTATCAGATTGGATAAAGAAACATGTCGAGGAAACACCTTTATGTATTTTAACCCCAATATTCAGGGATTATGAAAAATATTTAAAAGAAATGCAAGATGAATACCATGGCTCAAAAGACACAGATAAAAATGATGTTTCTAAAACTGACAAGTCTGGTCCAAAACTGGCTGTTGAATCTGATGCTGGTAAAAAACCTGTTTCTGCATTTGAAAATAAGAACTCTTCTCCATTTAGTAAGACAGAGTCTTTGACAAGTTCCAAACCATTAAGCAGCTTTGGGTCCTCAAATAATGAATCATCTCTTGGTGAAAAGTCTAAATATTCATTTGGAATTAACACTTCATCAAGTAGTATGACCACAAATTCAGGGTTTTCCTTTGGAGTAAGCAGTTCACATTCCACCACAACAACAACAACAAGTCCATTTTTAGCAACATCAAACATGAATGCTGCAACAAGTCCATTTTCCACTACATCAAATTTGAATGCTGGCTCTAATCTAAACTCTAATGGGGGCACTCCATTTTCGTTCGGAATAGGTAAACCTTTTAGTTTTAATTCCAATATTCAGAAACCAAGTACTGAAACTAAAGATAATGGAAATGAGGAGGAAGATGAGCCACCAAAAGTTGAATTTACTCCAGTTGTTGAGGAAAACAGTGTTTATGACAAAAATGCAAAATATTTGTCAAGAAAGATGGAAATTTTGTTGATAAAGGTGTAGGAACACTGTACCTTAAAAAAGTAGAAGATAGTGGTAAACACCAACTGCTTGTTCGGGCTAATACAAACTTGGGTAATGTGTTGGTTAATTTGATTTTAGCATCTGCTATACCCACTCAGCGTATGGGAAAAATAATGTCATGATGGTTTGCATTCCTACTCCAGATGCTAAGCCCCCACCAACACCAATTCTTATAAGAGTTAAAACAGCAGAAGAAGCAGATGAATTGTTAGAGACATTGAATAAATACAAAATATAATTTTTACATATAAATAATTGGAACTTTGTAGATACAACTTTTACTATAATATCAATTAGATACATTTTTATGTATAAATATTAAAATGCTGTAATCAATAATATGAATGAGCAAAGATGAAATTTTTATTCTTACAGGCAAGAATAGTTGAGGTTCCATTATTTAGGTACCAATATAATATGAGTTGTTAATTACAATAAAAACAATAATATTGCCTACACATTTTTTTTATTCATGACATTGTGTAACAAAAAAAAACAGTACTTTAATTGGGATGAAAGGGCCTTGTTATTTCGTCGACGTCCACTCCCGCTGTTGGACCTGCTTGACAAGCAATACTGATACCATTTAGCCGCTCCAGGCAGTCCTAGTGTCAAGTGTCATGACCCAATGTCGTATCATTTGTACCATCAATGGTTTCTATCACTCACTCTAGTTTCTTCCTGCTTGGCGGGGATACGAGCATCAAGCCACGGCTTATGACCTGGCCGTCTTCTCATTAGGGATCAAACCCCCATGGTGTTTAGTCAGGTCCTATCTTAATGGGAAGGGTAAATTACTTGTGGCCGCCCTCAGCGCGGGCAAGTCCACTGGGTGAGAACCTAAAGGAGGAGGCCGACCGAAAGTGAGCGACCAGCGAGCGGGCGGAATCCGGCACAGGGAGAGCTTGAAAATAATTACTACGAACGCGGGTCTGTCTTTCAGAAGCTCCCTTGGGAGAGCTCTTCCTGGTGGGTCGGGAGGCCAGTTCAATTGTCAGTGCGGTCATACATTTTTCGGGCTTGTGATTCGATGAATGCCTCTACTAGAGCATCCAGGATTTCCTCTATCAAACCATCAATGGTAATAATCATTGGTACAAATGACAATAGGCGTCCAGACAATCAAAAAAAAAAACTCATATCATGTAGTGCCAAGGTTCTGAATCTACAAGGCCTAACTACCGAACCTAACCTTAAACAAAACCTGAAGTGGGTAGTGCCTAGCGCTTCGCTTGGTTCGTCTTGGCGTGGGGTACTATCGTCCCCTCAAATTTATACCGACCTTTTTATAATAATAATATAACTTATTATAGGTTTTGACCTCATTCATTGAAGGATGTTTAGTTGATGTAAAATAAGGGTAGTGACGGGCCATCCTGACAGTCACGAAAAATCGCTCTTTACCTCTATTCAACCTATGGCAGTACACTGCAGAGCATATACCTAAGTCTCCCATTTTTATCCTAGTAATCCCAGTCCCCACTTTCTTCATACAGTCTTTGCCAGCGACCTTTTCCAAGTCCTTGAGCCGGAAGGCGTTCTACGTTAAGCGTACAAGACTCGGCCATCGTTTCTGCGACTCATTTAATCAGCACACTGCAACTTGAAATTGCTGATCCGGTCAGATCCTAAGTACGTCGCTTACTTTAATACTTAGAGAACCCGAACATAGCTCTCTCATTTTCCGTTGAGTTACCGAAATCACTCTTAGCTGACCGTTGGTTTAACGATAGAAACCTTCACCAATACAACGCTTTGCAGACAGAATGTTTCTCCGCCAGCAGAATGCTTAGGTGATTAAACGTATCACCAATTGAACGTTTTGTCGATATAAACCTTCAACAATTAAATACTTAACTTGGTTTTCCGAAATAGCTGTATGTTTCGTCCACTGTAACGACGGCTGGCAAGGCATGGGATTTTTAGGTGACATGAATTATCTATAACATTTCGTTACACAATTTGCGTTTTAATGGTAGGTGGGACTTCTGTTACACAAAAAACTACTTTTATTAGGCAGCGCCGGATCTTCAACTTTTTTTGGGTGGGGCAAAAGTTGAGAAATGCCGCAAGTTACCCCCTGCGATGACGGATTTACCGCAGAGCTTTTGAAAGTAGGGGCACGCCAGTGCTTAAGACCTTCAGAAGCTCTTTAATTCCGGAATCGGTGATGTGCGACGCCAAAGGTAAAGAGCAATGGCGTGGTGGTGCTCTTCTTCAAGGAAGGTGATTAAACCTTTTCCCGCTCTATTTAACCTATCGCAGTCCACTGTTGGACTTTCTCTCCCCATTTTGCGCCAGATATTCCTCCGTTTTCTCATCCAGCTCCACCAGCAACTTTTCGAAGTCGTCGGTCTATCGGGCCATGGCATCCTACGCTACACTTGCCAAGACGCGGTCTCCTCTTCAGAACTCGTCTGCTCCAACGGCCATCGGTTCTGCGACATACGTTACCCACTGCCACTTCAGTTTGCTAATCTGGCGAACTATGTCGGTAATTTTAGTTCTCTTGCGGATAACATCATTTTTGATTTTATCTATAAGAGCCTTCCAGCATAGCACGCTCCATCGCTCGTTGAGTAACTTTAAATTTGTGAACCAATCCCGCAGTCAGTGTCCATGTCTCATCTGCGTATGTTGGTATGGGTAGAACGTAATTCTCAAAGATTTTTGTCTTAAAGCGTTGCGGAATCGTGGACGTGAAGATCTGATGTAACTTGCCTTATGCCGCCCAGCCCAAGTGAATCCTCCTACTAGCTCCCCTCTCGAAATTGTGCCGGTCAAGTTTTGGCCCAAGTAAACGTATTCTTGGACAATCCGGAGAAGGACGCCACCGACGTATACGGTTGTATACGTCGGTGGCGGCCTATAGACGTTTATCAGAAACGCTATCGATCTATAATTCTTTAAGAGAGTTTTATCACCCTTCTTAAAGATCGCTACTGGACCACGCCTCCAGTGTAGTTCCCTGGTAGATGACGGCATTAAAAGAGCTCACCTAATGCCCTAACGATGGGTTGCCCACCGGTGTTTTGGAGTTCTGTCGTAATACCGTCATCCCCCGGGGCCCTTCCACTTCTCAGATGCTTCAGTGCTGCACTAATTTCGCTAACATCAACATCCGAGATATCCTACGTACAATGGTGCCTTAGTGGGGCACGTAGATCTTCGGTGTCTTCGGTCTGTGGCCGATGAGCGCTCGATAAATACAGTCGTCCATAGAATTTCTCAACCTCTTTCAGGATCAGTTGGCGTAATGTGAGTAGTTGGCCATCTGCTATCTTAAGCTTCACTAGAAAGCTCCTCCCAAGTGGTTTTTGGAAAACTTTGGGCCCCTTTTCTCCTCAATAAGGTCCGTAATTAACCTTGTATTAAAATAGTAGAATTCCCTGCGAACGAGTTTTCGTATCCGTTTGGAGAGAGCCTAATATTCCGGCTGAAATAAGTTAAAGTCAAAATACATTTATTTCAATTAGGCTTACAAAAAGCACTTATGAACGTCAAAAATATACAATAATTACATTACAAAAAACTAATAAACGATCCATTACGCTATTGTACCACATCTTCAAGTTATTCTCCAGAGTCATCATGATCCGTCTCGCGCATAGGTTTGACGACTTCCAGCCCCCCGAACAAGCCGGGTTCCTCAAAGGCTTCAGCACCATAGACTACATATTACATAGCTGCGGCAGGTTATACAAAAGACCGGAGAGTATAACCGACCATTATGTTTGGCGTTTGTGGACTATGAGAAAGCCTTTTCGATCGAGTCTTGGGCTGTGTGTATTCCTCCAACGGTACCTGACTTTACTACTGCTATCGAATAGTTGAGATGTTTGTACGAGAGCGCTACTATGTCAGGCGAGTACATGAAGAACTTACACAATCATTGGCACCGAGGAGTAAGACAAGGAGATGTAATATCTCTGAAACTGATCACAGCTGCGTAAAAGTTGCAGCTTTGTCCAAATGTCAATAAATTAGATAACTTATTATATAAATTAGAAAAAAAATATAGGATGATAAAGGTAAAAATAAATAAAAGAGGGCGGGGGCGGCATTTCTAAATTTTTGCCCCACCCAAAAAAAATTGAAGATCCGGCGCTGAATCCGGCCATGTGAGCATGGTGTCAAACTGTTTTTAACAATCTTTAGGAATGCACGTCAAAATGTGATTTTGAATTTAGTAGTATGCTGAATAAGTCCAATGACATATCATTGTATTGAGTCCACTGACAAATGTGACGACCTGCTAATTATGAGAACAATGTTCAGTTTGCTGTCTCATTTTCGCCTACGCAAAATCGTGTAAGGAGTGAGAGCATCAGGTATACGTTTTTAATCGCTATTTTAGCCCGAATTCCATGCTTTAATACTATTTCTATGGTAAAAAGTGAACATTAAAACGACAAAATCGGCATTTTTCGAAAAACAAATGGAATTTAGGACTGTAAAAGCAGACTCCAGGAAACTACCAAAGTTAATGTTGACATGGATGTAATTCATTTTTGTCGGAAGTGAGTTTAACAAACCGCAATAAGCCTGATGCGAAATATGGACTTTTTACGGTACTTTATTAAAATATCAAAGCATAATGTCTACTGATAATCTATAAATGATTATTTTTTAACACCAAACATCAAAACAAAAAGGTTATATTTTAAAGTAGTGAGCGAAAAAAAGGTTATATTTTAACTCATCACAGTGTGAGCAGAAACTACTTGGAAAAGGCTGCCCTGAGGATTTCCACATGGAACTGCCCTGTGCAGTCCTCATCCATGGCACTTACACTACACCCTAAAGATAAACCATGAACAAAGAAATAATAATAATTTCCTTTGTTAATCATCATTTTATATATATAATGAATGTGTAAGTCTGTATGTTTTTGTGTTTGTAATATAATAAATCAATATTAAACTTGGTGTATTTTCAAAAGAATTTTTCATTTTTTTATTATTATTGCTGATTCAGGTGTCAAGGCATTATGACAACTTTAGGTAGGTAAATATGTTTGTTTTTCATACAAGCACATTAAGAATAACAATTATATTCTAACACTAAGTCGTCGTCACCGCATCGAAAAATAGTTTCAGGTATAATTCATTCGTCTTAACAGCTCGACATGTCTTTTTTCCTGATTTTGTGTCAGTCAAAAACAATAATATGATTGTTATTAGATGAACACATTGGCACAAAGTATGGTCAATGCGGCTTTTTTTCCGGAGTATCAATTCATTAAATCCATACATTATCGGTCATTTAAAATTCTTATAAATTAGGTCTCGCAGTCGAGAAAAAAATGCAAAAGTATGAAACTCTTCGAAGAAAAGAAGGTACATTCACATATCTGACGTCAAACGTCACGCCAGCCCGTTTTGGCGCGAAATTTGAAATTGTCAATTTCAAACCGCATTTTTTTGCAGAAAGTGACAGTTATTTGCTTTTAAATATACTTGTGGTCTATTCCAAATGTAGTTCTTTGAAATAAACACAAAAATAAAATTTGTGCATTATTTAATTTATTTTCAAATTTATGCCTATTGTAGCTGTCCATCATAAAAATGATATAGCTATAAAGCAGCGTAGTTGATATCAATTAACAAAGAGAAACAAATAGGTAACTTTGAAATAATATACTGCTACCCTGGCTATCCAGGGCTCTCGTTGATCTATAGAGGGAGAAGAGTTTTCGTATAGGTATAGCGTCATTACTCAGATCGCGTCTGCACGCGCCTGCTGACCGTGATCTGCGATTCCTGCGGGTGCCTATTTAGAACTATGCAAAAAAATAATGGTTCAGTGACAGTCGAATTTATATGGCCATGAAATATCTGTACTTGTACTATTATTTATTTCGTGGGCAAGTAAAGTATATGATGAGTGGTCCATTGCCGCCCCCTGAACCGTGCCCCGGCTTTCCAGAGCCGGCCCTGTTATTAGGTATGCATCATTAAAATAAGGACATATCCTTAATCCTGGAAGTATTAATTTTCATGCGAACTATAGACGAAGTGTAAAACCATTGTACGCTCGAAGCACTGACCTTACTTACCTTAAGAGATTCATTTCACATGGGTACCTAACCAACGACCACTAGTACCTAACTGAATGCCGCCCAGCTTAACCGAATCTCCTACGAGATTTTATCTAAAAGATACGCAGATCGGTTTTTGGCTAGGTAAATAGATTCTTGCACAAGCTCGAGAAAGACGCTTACGTGGCTAAGTGTTGTGGCATGACAAGATCCTGAATATGAATTTTGCCTCGTCCAGGTTCATTGAAAAGCCCGGCTCGCCGGGATTATTTATTTAGGATTTTCTCAGCAAGCTCCTCGGAAGACATTGCTACGATGAAGATTTCGTCAGTTGAGATGAGAAATAAGCTCTCTATTTACGTTGACCAGTCCATTATAGGTTATTTTGTAATGTACCTACTATCTAACGGTACAGGTGGTCCGACGATATTTTAATGGGTAGGCAGGTACTTAGAAAATGTTTTTATACATAAATCTCTCTCTCTGCCTCTAGGAATTAAGTTCGCTCTTATACTGTCTTTTTGTATGGTTCATAAAGTTTAAATAAATTTAAAACCAGTTACTTGCTTTTGTACCTGTTTTTAAGGTATGTACTTGGAAGAGATGACATATCAACTCTTCAAACTGTTGCAGTCTTCTGGACATAAGGTCTCCCAGTATTATGCGCCAGATATCCCGACCCTCCGCTTCCTCATTCAGATTTCACCAGCGACCTTTCGCAAGTCGGACCATCGGGCCGGAGGGCGTCCTACGCTACGCTTGTCAAGTCACGGTCTTCACTCCAGAACTCATCTGCTCCAACAATCATCGGTTCTGCGACATAAGTGACCGGCCCACTGCCACTTCAACTAGACCGACCCAGAGCATAGCTCGCTCCATTGCCCGTTGGGTAACATTACATTTGTGTACAAATCCTGCAGTCAGTGTCCATGTCTCAGCTGTATATTTTAGTACGGGTAGGACGTATTACTCAGACTTCTTTAAGCATTGCAAAATCGTCGAAGTGAAGACCTGACGTAACTTGCCGAATGCCGCCCAGCCCAACTGAATCCTACTGCTAGCTTCCCACTCGAAATTGTGCCGGCCAAGTTGGATAGCTTGGCCCAAGTAAGGTCGCCATCAACGTAGGTAGGTACACTGGTTGTGGCATGACATGGCCATAGAACAGGTTTTCGTCTTCTCCAAATTCACGCCACGCAACTCACACAAATTACCTAAACATGGAAAAAATAGTTATTTTTTTGTAAGTATGTAGACCCACAAGTTTACAAAAATAAAAGACGAGTCTATGCAAGGTATCTTACCCGTACTAACAATAAACGCATCTGAGACAATAAGTCACTTAACATGCAATGGAGCGAGCTATGCTCGGGGTCTTCTCTTTTGGGTGTAGGTAAGATCAGAAGAGTATCCGTAAGCGAACTACAGTTACCGATATAGATTTATATATAGCCTTCCGGATCAGGAACTTGAAGTGGGATTGCGCTGGTCACGTATGTCGCAAAACCGATGGCTGTTGAAGCAGACGAGTTCAGAGTAGAGACCGCGTCTTGACTAGCATAGCGTAGGACGCCGGCCCGATATCTCGTGAATGGTCGCTAGTGGAAGTAGAATGAGAAAAAAAGGACCGAGAGATATCTGGCGTAAAATAGAGGGAGACCTTTGTCTAGCAGTTCCCTGAAATAGGTTGAAAAAAGTGTACATATAGAGGGTGAACATTTAATATTCATTAGTTTTTACCATATACATAGCCCGGCGAGTTGCCGGCACAGGAAGTCGACTCGGGAAAACAAAGTGCTCAAGCAAAAACACTTCAAGATATAGTAAGGTAGGTTTTTATTTAATAAATAATAAATCATATTATAATATATTTTATTTCCATTATGTTGTAAATCCTTATAATAAATTCATTTAAATACAATACATTTACATGAACAGTTAAATTTAGTAGTTTCATAAAATTGTGTCTGTTCAGATTTAACTGAAAATTTATTTTCATGAAGATTTAAAATATCACCATAATCTGCAAAGAATAACTTTTCAAATCTATCCAAGGAATTTATTTATAGCTTACCAGTATATAGTTAAGTGCCAGCACTATAGCTGTTTGTAGATATTTGTCCTAATCCCATTTGTATTCTGTGCATATGAATTTCTACATTGTTCAAAAATATTTTTTGATGTTGTGGCTGTAATTTCAGCTTTATTTGATCCATTGTTCCTTGTAAAACGCTTAGTTCATAAGCATTTTGATCTGAATCTGATAAACTTTTAACTTGCAGCATCAGAGCTGTTAGGTCAGTAATAAGATCAATTAGATTTTCATCTTTTAATGAGCCATTATTGTTTTTCTCTACTAATATTGAGGCTTCTTCTCTGCATTTTTCTCTTAGATGTGAAGGTGCTAACATTGCAGCTAAGCTAGGCCCGGGGGCAATTTGTTGACAGTAACTTTGTATTTCATTTATGTGTTCTTGCAAATCCATGTTCATTCTTTCCAAATCTATAACAACAGCAGCATATTTCCTCTCAAAATCTTCTGGCATTTTTTGTCCGAAACACTTTCTTTTCTCTGCCTCACTATTATATTCTTTTAAACGATTGATCTTACTCCGTTTTGCTAATAAGATTTTTGACAGTTTCACAATTAGTTCCATAAAAGCCAAAGGATAACCACTTGTTGTGTTTTCTAAATTCTTCTTTAGGTCGGAACAACCAATCATAGGATCACTTTGACTGTTATTATTATTTGGTGTTGAAGATTGATACAAATTGAAAATACTTTGCATAACCACATTAGGCCTAAAGTTTTGCGTTATGCTAGACAAACATAAAGTATCTGGTGGTTCATTTGATAACACTTCAAAATCTGGTACTGAATGAGTTCCCAGTTTTGGTCGTTCAAATGATATTCTGTACGTATTGTTTGATGTATCAACAGCATCAATGCACCCTGTGAAAAGGCCATCTTGTGGTTTACGTAACCTTGCTGTAACTTTTGTCCCAACAACTAATTGCATAGGAATCTCATTTGGGAGATCTTTAATGCATATATCGCATTTTTTCTTTGTTGAATGTATCTTATTAACATCCTTTTTCTTTCAAGTTCTTTTCTTTCTTCTGCAAAAAATGCTTGTGAACACCTTCTAGGTTTACCCATCATTCGTCTTATTTTGGCCCACTGTACTTGAGTCAACTTTCGGCTAGCCAGTTGTGGGAATGACTCTTTAAGACATATCATGAAATCATTTTCACCATCAAATAAAGCCTTATCTATATTACTATAGAAGTACTCAAAGCAAACCCATTTATGGGCTTTTGGCAATTTCAACAAATTTCTCAAACGCATTCCAATACGCTGCCCAGATTTTCGGTCTGGTGACTGAGTACAATTTTCTGATTTCTCTTCATGTATGTCATTACTTCTCTTTTGTCTCTGTACCTTAGATGGAGAATTTTGTTTCTTCGCACTAGTTGGTTTGCTAGGTGTTTTTGAAAGTATTTTAGGAGTCCTCTTAGGAGATTGCCTGGGAGGAGAGGTGTTCACAAAATCATCAACAAATATAAATTTGTTCTTTTTCCTAATTCGAGCAGGCATCCCCCGAGCATTTAACTTTTGAACTGGTTCACTTGGTGCTGGTTTTGGTGGTAGTTTTGTACCAACTCTGTGAAGGCCAAGTGCTGCTGGCCCAAAAGCAGGCGGTTCTTCATCTTCTTCGGGTAATTCCATATCCATTGGTTCGTCTTTGATTCGAAGAGATCGATGTGTAACGCCGTTTCCATCTTGCTCTCCTGTGTTAAAAACAAGAAGTTATGAATAACAATTTTAAAAATATTCTGTCTTTGTGTTAATGTAATAACGAAAGCCTAGAGTCACTATAATATCGATTTATTGAATGTAGAACGATTTAAGTCAATCTAATTTTCAAATTTCGATAAAAATACATTGACATTTTGTCATTAAATTTGAATTTTTTCAAATTTTGAACCTGGCGTTTCATATCCATTCGAAACTATGTGACTTAGACGTGTAACAGGTCTCAAATCACAACGTAATATGTTGGTAAGAGAATACAAAGTATTGATTTATTTAAAATTTGTGGGAGTTGAAAGAAAAAATGTGATTTTAAAATTAATAAACAAAACTTACTTTCTGATTTATCCGCCATGTTGATGTGGTAAATTTGATTCAATTCGAAGATGATAGCGCCAAGATCTTTTGACGTTCGGATATTTTACCGACCGAAACAGACGTTAGGATAACCAAGTAGATTAAAAGTAGCTACTACTTTATATACTCTTTGGTGGCTACATATTAAAGACTGTTTGCGTACACCTCTGACCAGTGCTACCACCCTAGTTTTAGAAATGGGGTTTTTTGAGAAGTTGAAATGGGCTAGATAGGGCTAGATGGAGCTTTAATAACCAAAAAAAGATTTGTACTAGAAATGCTGAAATAATCATGTCATAAAGCCGTTTTTGGAGTACTTGTTAAAATGTCGAAAACTTTATGCTTTGTTTATATTTTCAAGACAATGAAAAAGGGCTAGATTGCCCTTTTCGGGCACTTTAGTTAACTTTAGTTAGCACCAATAGTAAAAATTGCTAGATCTAGCTAATGATGTCAAAAGAATAGATTCGTGATATGCTCACAAAACAATCGAAAAAGTTTCCGAATGCAGCGACAGCACACTTACACATATTTCGAATGAGCGTACATTTACCTAAACAAAGAGCCTACAACTGTATTTTCTTTGGCGGTTCGTGTTTGAGGCACAGGTGGCGTATCTACCTTTATATATAGAATATCATTGGATCTAACTTAGACATAAAAGAGCTAAGGTGGCAACACTTCTAGAATTTGACATTCTGCCGTCATGTTGGTACAGTGTTACGTTTGTAAAATACAAATACCTGTTGTCAAATATTATCTGTGTGTATTTTAGTGAAAGTATGAATGTGTTGTGTTGTTGAGGCCGTTGAAAAATTTTTATCTAAATATGAAAAGTTTTAAAAGTTGATGTAAAGTTAATAACTTGTCATTTGTGATAAACTCCAAAATGAGTTACAAGTCTGTGATACTGATGCTATGTGGACTTCTCATATTGAAAGAAGCTAACTGTAAGTCTCTTATATATGACGAATACTTATTTGATTTCAAGGTGAAGTGAGAGTTCTTAGACAATCCATTTTCTATCCGTATAGTGTAATGAAAGTGTTTTATTCGTTTGATCTTAATATTTTTTTTATAATATGTAAAAAATAGATCAAGGATCACTACTTCAGGTTTCAACAAACAAATTGGTTAAAAATTTCCAAAATATCCTAACATTGTATTGTAATTTTTTCATCTCAATGTTAACAAATTTCAGGTTTACAAAAAAGGTGTTTAAGATGCAGATCTCGAGGTGAATTGGGATCATGTGGCGATCCTTTTCCATTCAATGTAACTGAACCGGAAGCAGAAGCTGGCATACATGTAGTAGCTTGTCCGTCTGGTTGGTGTGGTAAACTTATTGAAGGAACTACTGGTGCTTATCGTAGTGATGGTGAGTGGAAAAAGATTGTATTATATTTTTATAACCAGAGTGTTAACTGATTATCATTACCTGGCCTTTTTTGATGCCTTTTTTCTTGAAAGACCATATCATATTAAAAGGATCTGCAAATCTGTGTTACGGACTAGACTATCCACATGATTGCCCAGGGTGCACCGGACACCAGAACAAACTTTACATCACACTTCGGGAGGCTCCTTTAGTGTTGGCCAGTGCCTTGAAAATTGGGTAATATGAAGATATTACAGAAGCAGTCCCTGTGACTGCGGTGCCCCTCAGACAATGGAACAAAAAAAATTAACAACTTGTTGAAACTGTCCATCTTCCTGCGGTTTCCGGGACCTCTGGATGGCAAATGAAATGGCAATCAAAGTGGATATTGGTAGCACTATCATACTAAACTTGTGAATATTATGTTCTTCTTCTAATCAAGTTGATATAACTTGATTAGAAGAAGAACATAATGTTTAGAAATTTGTATTCAAGTAATGGGTACAAATATTAATAGTCTTGAGTAGCAAGTCCATTAAATAATGATGTCATTATAATATCACTTTTCTATTTCACACAGAAATTATCAATTGTTATCATTGTTTTTCAGACTATGGAGCAGCTACTCAAAGAATGTGTTTACAAAGACCGCCTAACGATTATGAAGAGAGATGTGCCTACACCATGTGGAATCATAAAAAAGTTTATATGTGTTTTTGTAATGGGGACTTGTGCAATTCTTCATATAAACTTACTATATTCCCTGGGATGATTCTTCTAGCATTTGCAGTAAGTCTGTACAATTACTTATAATCTTAAATTGATTTTGAGTCTGAATAAGTTTTTCATTAATACCAGGTTATTAGACCATGAATAACATGTAGAAAATATAATTGAGGCCAACCTGTTTGTACTGTGTATTTAGTATGTAAATGATTTTATTATTAGTGAAATATGTATACTGATTGTTAAGATGTGATCTGAAATTCATTATATATAATCTAAAATCTATTAAGTTTAAAATGGATACTTTGAATCTTGTTCACCAATATAATTACATAATTACCTAAATAACTATCAACATTAACAGCAAAAACAAAAAAGGTTTCATTAAAAACAGTCTGTTTAAGTATAAAACTTTTAAATTCAGTGTGTAGTATATTGATATAGTATTATGTATATAGTATTCAATATATTAATATGTTTATAACAAAATTAAAGACATGTTGTTAAAGTATATTGACTGTGATCAAATCTATGTACCTTCCTGTTTACTTAATTTTTATACATATTGACCCCGGGAATATGACCCATACACTTATTCATATTTCCGTGATCAATATATTTCTACATCATTTAATGACTTGATGAAACTAAATTCTACTTTTGTACAGTTATTTTATGTCCAATCTTTTAATATGTTGGCATGGTTGTACATAAAGGTGCAAAGAACTAATAGATTATTTCTTATTAATTTTATTTAAGGTAACTTTTATTATGATATATAGGGTGAATTTTGAATCATTGGCTTCCATTCGACAAATGATTCTGCTCATATGATAAGATGTTTTTATGGCAACCTAATACAATTAAGATTTATCATAAAATTTTACAAAATAAATTATAAAAAAATAAATTATCGCAGTGCATTGAGCAATTCGATAATTTATTGTAGCTTGTATAGAGCTAATAGAGATACGAGCTTATATAGAGTACAAGCGTGGGTTTAATTTTTTTTTATTTTTGTATCAATAGATTTGCCTCATATTTAGAGGATGTACTTTGCCAATATTCTTGATTTCACCCTGTACAATATTGTATTGTTGCATTGGTACTTATTATGTCCTCATCAATACAGCCAAAAAGTCCACTGCTGAACAAAGGCCTCCCCTAATAATTTCCATGCGGAAATCATGATTTGTTTCCCCTTACATGGACTCAATTCGAACCTTTTCGCCCCATCGGCCATTGTTTATACTTATGTGCCCTGCCCACTTATTATTTATTAGTATGTAACAATTCTTTGCAAGATTTAAATTCTAGCAAAACAACTGGGAATACAGCTATCTGGATACTTACAAAATAATTTGATGATATTCCTTAATTGGTAATTAGCATTGTCATTTTAATGCTTTGAAAAAGAACTTGTAAAGTACATAATTTGAAACTACTAGGTAGTAAAGAAAATCTAAATAATTTTAAGATACCTTTAAGCTATTTGAAAATGATTTACTTCCGTCCATTTCATATTTTATAATTAGCATTAAGTTTCATACCTTTACCTCAATATTATATACACATGAATACTCATTTGAAATTAGGGGATAAATCAAATGCTAAATTAATGAGGTATATTTTTATTTTTGAAATGCAATTGTATTATATTAATTATGACTTTCATTATGTGAATGAGTATTAAAATACATATTTTTGTATAAATATAAAACTTCTTTACTTTGCTCGAATTGTTTTATTTGTACCTATGCTATGGTCGATTATAAGGCCAAGTGTGGCGTATACTGCCTAGACGGTGAGGCTCTAATCGGTTCTGTATCCTCAGCTCCTGGTTCATCAACAATGACTTGATGTGTGGGATGTCGTGAAAATAAAGGAGCCCATGGCGTTTAGCTTTAGCAACTGCGGCGAGGGCATCCGATCCCTCTAATAAGTACGGGTCCATGGATGCTGGCCCTGAACAAAAGAAATAGCATTAAGGATACGCATCACAAAATAGCACATGGTGATGTGAATTTGAGTGTTCACTTTAGGTTCTACATCAAATTACCCATGAATGATATATATACCCAACTATCACAGATTTTAAAAAAGGGATATTAGGAACATTTGCGGTAGAGGTAGGTAATTTTTAAAATCTGTATCCATGTTTATAAAAAAGAAGTTTACCACAGCTTGGGACCTCTCGTATTAAATGTCTTGAATATCACACCGGTCATTCTATAGGCAATTATAAAGTAGGTACCTATCTCTTAATTGGTAAGTTGCGGTTCACGTGTGATGCTATAAGGTGCATATAACTTCGGCCCTTATCTATAACTTTATCAGTCTCTCTTAGGTAATTAAGTTTGGTACCCACTCTTTTCCTACTATACAGATTTATTTATCCATGATTATACCTTACCTGGATGTATCAAGCTTTTGTCGGTGCGTCCTACATGTGTGAGGAAGCGTGGTGGCGAGATAGGCGGCAGGAACAGGCCTTCCGGCCACAATGATTCAGGGTCGGGAGAGTCCACTTTGTACGGAGACGGTGGCAGGAGAGGGAGAGCGACATCTAAACCGAATTTACATAACTTTAAAATATATTAACATTTTATATAATAAGTTTTTAATATTTAACATTTTACACAGATAATAGGTTTTTCGTGTGGGAGATACATACTTCGGCACGAATGGGCCACGCGCCTGCTTGACCGGAGTCAACTCGGCCTCACGGAAAACGCGCTCATTGATTTTCGCCGAGTGAGTCCGGTTATACCTACCGGAGGTACAAATTTCCCTCTTCCCCACAATTTATTTTTCCTCTTTTTTTATGATCAACGCAGTCGTAGCTTCTTCAGAAATAGGCTATCACTTATCATACATGCGTTTTGGGTTAATACTTTTCAGATGGTTAGCTTCATTAGTGTTTTGATGAACCTAAAATAAAATATTTATATTGTTACCCATATAGTTGTTCTGCTGCCATGGATGGAAACCAAGTGAACTATCCCGTCTGGCTTCTTCTCTAAAAAATGGAATTGCGGGCCGCTCTCTAGGATATCCGTCGTTCTGGACTGGTGCTGTAAATAGGTTTTTAAGTCTATCATTGATTGCTAAAATAATTACATATCACTAAAATATTCATGTACGAGTATCCTTATACGCCAAGAAGTAGATTTTCTCGCCAAAAGCCACCCACAGAGAACATTGCTTTTTTCATATTTTAGTGGTATGTGGCAACTGTCACTTGTTATAGACCCGGATCCCGAAAATGAGGATCACTATGCAGCTGCTAACTTAATTAATTTGCCCATCGTCCGCTGTTGAACATAGGCTTTCCCCAATGAGCGCCTCTTGGTCCTGAGCAGCCTGCAACTAACTTCTACCGGCCACTTTCCTCAAATCGTCGGTCCATCGGGCCGCCAGACGTCACGCGCTGCGCTTGCCTAAACTAGGTCGCCACCAGCTAATTATGTGAAAAATAAAGAATATTGTGTTTCAATGGAGAAACCCTTTGAAGGGGTTTCCCTTACAAAAAGGAAACCACGTCATAAGGGAAACCTCTTTATAAGGGTTTTTATCGGCTTAAATTAGCCAGCCAGCCTTTCAAAATCCCTTGAAATGGAAAGCGCTTCCGGTCCCTGTTTGGATGCAATCGGCGCGTGGGGATCTGTCTTTCAGAAACTTCCTTGGAAGAGCTCTTCGTGGTGGGTCTGGGGGTTTGGTTGGAGTGCGGCGCTATGCCTCGCAGATTGGTCATGCGGGCAGCGAAGCTGTGTGAAAGGGCCTGCTGGGACTTATGTGCCCTGCAATGGGACGTCACATACATTATCTCCTTTGGGTGCAAAAATTTGATTATATTTGGCTACAAAAAATAAACTACAGATGTGCATCCATTAAACATATAAGAAAAAACATTTGTTTAAAGTTTCATGTTTATGATCTTACCTCTGAAACTCCTTGGGGATGGCTCAATGATGCGAATTATAAGATCTCCTTGTCAGAGAAGAAACTGGATCACCCACGCCGTGGCTGAAGCTTCGCGCTGGGGTATTAACACTCACATGTGATGCGAACTGTGTACCAGCCAGAACTTGCGATGACAACTGGATCATGTAGAGAAATAAACTGCAAGCAGTCCTCACTGGACTCCTTGAAGACTTCTGAAAATAAAAGGATTGGTCCTTTGATAAATCATCATAATGCCTGATTCTATTTTAAGTAGGTAGGTATATTGTAATTTAAATCGTTGGAAAGCTAATGATCTGAGCAAGTTCAAGTAACATAGTTTTTGGGACTATTACCTACCTACTTACCTGTATGTCATAAGGTTCGAAAGAAAATGAAATGTTTTGTTACATGACTACAGTAGATGGCATTGACTACATAGTGATCTTACATAATAAGTACTGTTCTATACTTGTCCTACAATTGTAGGCGTTTTAAGTAAATATTGTATTACTACTATGCAATTTGTAGGGGTAGGAAAGACCGAGGGGAAACATTTTCACATTTGTTTCATACACAAAAAATATAGAGATAACCTATGATATTAGTACGTATCTTAAACTTGTGAATGGCTAACATTAAGAACTTGCTTGTGTTAAATATTGTGGTGAAAATCGACTTTACCGTAAAAGTCAACTTGTTCAACTCCCCTCATACCGAGGTAAGATGAAACTGGCTGAGGGGTTGAGACCAGCGCCGGATCTTCAATTTTTTTTGGTGGGGCAAAATTTAGAAATGCCGCCCCCGCCCTCGTTTTTTTTTTTTTTTTTTATTATCAATGGGTTTACGTTTGACCTCAGTCTCGCCTGATGGTAAGCGATGACGAGCCTATGATGCTACACGTTTACCCAGAAAATGCCTATTCACTCTGGCCTTGAATACACCGAGGTTATAAGCCTCTGGAAACACAGAAGCAGGAAGATCGTTCCACTCCCGAACTGTGCGAACCAAAAAGACGCAGAGAACCGCTTTGTGCGAATTGCCGGAAAGTCAACCACATGGGGATGAAAGCACTCCCGGCGTCTTGTGGTCCTGTGGTAAAATGTGGAGGGGGTATCAAGCTGTAAGTGCCTGCGCGCACTCTCCAAAATACACCTTATAAAAAACCGACAGACAGGCGACTCTACGCCGATGCTCCAAACTCTGGAGTTTGGTTCCAACGAGCGTATTGTCGCCTATGAGTTTCCTGGCTCTTCGGTCCACCGAGTCCAAAGCGTTTAGCTGATATTTGGCAGAGCCATCCCAAAGGTGGCAGCAATACTCCATACACGACCGAACTTGTGCTTGATACAAGTGGAGCAACTGTTCCGGTGTGAAGTATCGCCGAACCTTAGAGAGGATGCCATGTTTTTTGGCAGCGATTTTGGCTTTAGACTCAATAGAACTTCCGAAGTTGAGGTTGGAAGAGAATCCATACCTAGGAGCTCAAGTGGTTCTTTATCGGTATCGGTATATTTAGGAAGGAGGGAGTCAAGTTAAAAGGACTCCGTTTTGCGGAAAACAGACACGCCTGGGTTTTGCTGGCATTGAATTCGACAAGGTTAGCTTCACCCCAGTCGGACACAGCTTTTAACTTTAAATTCAACCTCTCCACATAGCTTCTCTAAGGGACTCGGTCTCAGCGACACTGGCGCGGGAACTGGATGTATCTCTCTGTAACAGTGCTATCGTCTGCGTATCCAAAGATACCTGGCACAACAGATCGTTGATGTGCAGTAGGAAGAGTGTTGCAGACAGAACAGACCCCTGAGGAACACCGGCATTTAAAGCCAATAAGTCAGAAGAGCAGCCGTCAATGACCACTCTTATAAACGTTCACTCAGGAAGTCGGATATCCAGTCACACAGTGTTGCAGGTATACCATATGATGGAAGTTTGCTTTTGAGACTGTCATGCCACACCCTATCAAATGCTTTCGAGATGTCAAGAGAAACAGCGAGAGCTTCACCGTGTTTCTCAATGGTTTCGCCCATAGGTGAGTGACATACGCGAGAAGATCACCAGTGGACCGATCACGGCGAAAACCGTACTGACGATCACTCAGCAGACTGTTGTCCTCTAGGTATGCCAGGAGCTTCTTGTTTATCACACGTTCCATACTTTTACAAAGTAAAGAGGTGATAGCAATTGGTCGATAATTGGCAGGTCGGCTCGATTGCCCTTCTTGGGTACAGGTTGTACGTTAGCAATCTTCCAAGACTTCGGGACCTGTCCTGTTTTAAGAGATAGGCGATACAGGCGTGTCAAAACAGGAGATAACTCAGGCGCACAATTTCGCAAAACCACTGCAGGGATCCCATCAGGACCACTGGCTTTATTCACGTCAAGAGTACGAAGCGTGAGAAGAACTTCCTTCTGATGTATGCGAATTTCTGGTAGCACAAACCCGCATGGTTGTATTACTGGAGGTGTTTTATTTCCAGCATCAAGACGCGAATAGCTTGCAAATAGAGAAGCTAGTAAATCAGCTTTCTCTTCAGCAGAATGAGCCAGAGATCCATCGGACTTCAGCAGTGGCGGCAGAGAAGGGCGACAAAAATTCGATTCGACCTTTTGCCAAGGACCAAAAAGCTTTGCTACCTGATGGATGAGAAGCAAGTTTGGTTCCAATACGGCTAATGCGGTCAAATCGAGCCTTCTTAAGTAGCTTTTTTAAGGACTTGGCAGCAGCGTTGAAGGCTCTCTTCTTTGCACTGACATCAGGGGCTTTGCGAGCTCGAGCTTCAGCCCAGCTTTGGTACGCCAATTGTTTTTCAGACTCAGCGGTAGCGCACTCTGAGTTGTACCAACGCGGGATTCGGCTGTCAAGGAACACGTCTGAAAATGGAATGAAATATTCCATGCCACACGTATCACCTCGGTTATAGCATCAGTACATTTTGAAGCGTCATCTGAAGAGAAGCATGCTTGCCGCCAAGGATAAGATGCAAAAAAATGCCGCATCTCATCCCAGTCTGCAGACTTATATTCTATTTATATATCTTTTATTTATTTTTACCTTTATCATCCTATATTATTTCACTAATTTATATAATAGGTCCCCAAATTGATTGACATTTGGACAAAGCTGCAACTTTTTACGCAGCTGTGATCAGTTTCAGAGATATTACATCTCCTTGTCTTACTCCTCGGTGCCAATGATAAGCCAATGGTAAGCTCTTCATGTACTCGGCCTGACATAGTAGCGCTCTCGTACAAACATCTCAACAATTCGATATAGCAGTAGTCAAGTCAGGCACCGTTGGAGGGAATGAAACACAGCCCAAGTCTCGATCGAATCGAAGGCTTTCTCATAGTCCACCAACGCCAAACATAATGGTCAGTTATACTCTCCGCTCTTCTGTATAACCTGCCACAGCGTATGTAATATGTAGTCTATGGTGCTGAAGCTTTGAGGAACCCGGCTTGTTCGGAGGGCTGGAAATCGTCAAACATATGCGCGAGACGGATCATAATGACTCTGGAGAATAACTTGAAGGTAGCACAATATCGTAATGGGTCGTTAATTCTTCAATAAGCTTTTAATATCTAAGATAACTCGTAACAGATGTAAAAACGGCAAGATTAGTTTATTTAGTATTTTTATAATGTAATGTCGTATGGTCTACCGTTGGGGTACGGCTGCCGACATTGATACAATATTTGTGCTACAAATGACTCTCTAAAGAACAGTTCAAAGAATAAATTTGTTTTTTGTAATGTAATTTTGTATATTTTTGTCGTTCATAAGTGCTTTTTGTAACCTAATTTAAATAAATGAATTTTGACTTTAACTTATCATACCCGGAATATTAGGCTCTCTCCAAGCGGATACGAAAACTCGTTCGCAGAGAATTCTACTATTTCAATACAAGGTTAATTAAGGACCTTATTAAGGAGAACAGGGGCCCAAGTTTTCCAAAAACCACTTGGAAGGAGCATTCTGGTGAAGCTTAATATAGCAGATGGCCAACTACTCACATTACGCCAACAGATCCTGGAAGAGGTTGAGAAATTCTATGGATTTGTCGAGCGCTCATCAGTACAGACCGAAGACAGCGAAGATCTACGTGCCCTACTAAGGCACCATTGTACGTAGGATATGCCGGATGTTGACGTTAGCGAAATTAGTGCAGCACTGAAGCAACTGAGAAATGAAAGGGTCCGTGGGATGACGGTATTACGACAGAACTCCTAAACACCGGTGGACAACCCATCCTTAGGACATTAGGTGAGCTCTTTTAATGCGTCATCTACCTGGGAACTACACTGGAAGCGTGGTCCACAAGCGTTCATTAAGAAGGGTGATAAAGCTCTCTTGAAGAATTATAGACCGGTAGCGTTTCTGATAAGCGTCGGTGGCGTCCTTCTCCAGATTGTCCAAGAATAAGTTTACTTGGGCTAAAACTTGACCGGCACAATTTCGGAAGGGAAGCTAGTAGGAGGATTCATTTGGGCTGAGCGGCATCAGGCAAGTTACATCAGATCTTCACGTCGACGATTCCGCAACGCTTAAGGACAAAAGTCTTTGAGAAATACGTCCTACCCATACCAACATACGCAGATGAGACATGGACACTGACTGCGGATTGGTTCAGAAATTCAAAGTTACTCAACGAGCGATGGAGCGTGCTATGTTGGGAGACTCTTATACATAAAATCAGAAATGATGTTATCCGCAAAAGAACTAAAATTACCGGCATAGTTCGCCAGATTAGCGAACTGAAGTGGCAGTTTTTGTCCATCATGAAAATGATATAGCTTTAAAGCAGCTAAGTTGGCATCAATTAACATAGAGAAATAACTAGGTAACTTTGAAATAATACACTGCTGCCCTGTATAGAGATCGACGAGAGAGTTTTCGTATACAGCGTCATTCCTCAGATCGCAGCTGCACCCGCCTGCTGACCGTGATCTGCGGGCGCCTATTTAGAACTATGCAAAAAAATGTAATGGTTTAGTAACATGCCTTACTCCGCGCTCCGCTTATCAGTCGTATTTCTATGGCCATGCACTTGTACTATTATTTATTCCGCGGGCAAGTAAGGTAAATGATGAGTGGTCCATTAGTCGGTTTGCCGCCCCCTGACCGTGCCGCCCGGGGCACGTGCCCCCGTCTGCCCCCCCCTAGATCCGGCCCTGGTTGAGACATATGGTTTTTGAGAATATTAAGGGCTGTAAAATAAAAAAAATGATATAATTTAAAGGTATTTATTCAAACTTAAGTTTTAATATTTACGAAATAAATGTTTAATTAATATTTACACTGATATATCAGTTAAGTAGGTCAATACATGTCTTATTCAAATAATCAACTCTTGAATTGAACCCGAAGGGGTAGGACTTTAGAATCATTACGTGTTGTTATTGTTTTTTCGGAGGTAGGGGGCGAAGTGGGGGACACAGGGAGCCCCCGTGCAAAAGGGGGGGTTGCGGAAGCCCCCCTTTACGAGAAAAAAAATATAGAAAAAAAAATTAGTAACACTTTTGAATCCAAATAGAATGTTGGTTGGTTCCTCTAATTTGGAGAGCAAGCGGAGGAGATAACCCCCCTCCCCTTAAAAAAGAGTTCAAAATTAGTATTCATCACAAAAACATGTGTATAAAAAAAACATTGCTTCTGCCGCTTCGCCGGCCGCTGCCGCGGCACACTCGCTACGCTCGCTCGGCTCGCGCGTGTTTGGTCACAGGTCTAACCTAACCAAACCTAGTGATACCTATACTCTGTAGTTTTATTAAAATAATCTTCTTGAATTATTATATTATCGCAAAATGGCTGATTACGTTTTGTTCATGAGAAATAAAAAAACAATACTTTTGTTTTTCTATATTGAAGCCGTGAAATGTTACTTATCCTACGTCAAAATTACTCAATATGGCGTAAAAATAACATAACCACTCCCGTTAATCGTCAACAAAAAGAATATTTTTCTTGAAAAGTATTAGTTTTCGCAGATTAAAACTTCACAGGATTACATGTTATATCAAGATATATTACAAAAAAAAGAAACTCCTAGCCGACCGTAATGATTCTAAAGACGAGCCTCTACAAAGGAACGAAGGTCCTCTTTGTAAATAAATAAATTAAAAAAATTGGCCAAGCGCGAGTCGGACTCGCCCGTAGATGGTTCCGCAGCAGAAAGTAACATAAAATAAAATTATTTTTATTTACTTAGGCACCTACTACAGCTTTAATTTGAAAAAATAGTGGTTCACCGTTTGTGACGTATAAATAGCAACTACACACCAGAAATCGTTCAAACTATATTTCTTTGTTAGATTTTATAGTCATGTGCATCATTTTATTTTTCAATTTTATTAACCCCATAGATTAGAAATTAGAGAGGAAGGGGACATACTTTTTTCAACTTTGGAAGTGTCTCTCGTGCACACTATTTAATTTATAAAAAATGATATAAGAAACCTCAATACCATTTTAAGACCTACACATTGATACCCCACACGTGGAGGTACGATAAAAGAATTTTATTTGAGTTTCAGTTCAATGTAGGGGGAACCCCAAACTTTTTTTTTTCATGTATCTTATTAATACCTAATAGCGGTTCACAGAATACATATACTTACAAACTTTGATTAGTGTAGGGCTTATAGTTTCGGAGAAAAAAGGGTATGACATACGGACGGACGGACAGACAGACAGATAGACAGACTTGACGAATCTATAAGGGTTCCGTTTTTTGCTATTTGGCTACGGAACCTTAAAAAGCTGCTTAATTGAAGGTATAGTTTAATTGTAACTGAAAGCCGCGTCACGGAGACTTTTCTGATGAAGATACGCTATGAGATCATAGGTATATTTCGTGACTCGCCATGCCTCTTTCAGTCTTTCTTCTATAGTCTGCTGGAATGAAATAAATCAACGAAAAAACATATGCCTGTTAGAAGTTGACTGCTGACCGATGTAAAATTGAATACGAGGAGAGTTGAAACAGTTTGTTTCAAATCTCCTCAGTAAGAAAAAACTTCCCAATTTTTATTTAAACCATAATCAAGACGATGGTACAAGAAAATCAATTATACCAAAAATATATAATAATTCTTAAGTTAATAAGCTTACGAAACATGTTTAATCGGAACCAAAATACAAAACCCTTATAAAATTATAGGCATTGTAAAAAAAAAGTTCAAAACTTACTTTTCACGATTTTTGTCACATGGCATGCAGAACTCCAAAACCGAACGACTGACGCCACCGACGTTAACTAACTGGTTCGCGGGTAGATAATAGTGATTAAAAAGCGATGTTACCAACTCCTAATAGATATAAGTACCGAGAAATCTGTACTGTTTCAAATCACCTTTGTTTCAACTCCCCTCGGTCTCCCCTACGTTAGCATAATACGCCCGTAGATTCTCAAGCTTTAACAAACGAGTCGCACTACAGGTTTGGCAAGCTATACACAGACGTATAAAACATGCGACTTTCTCAGGATCCACTTTACTACGTAGTATATTGATAATCAGTGTGGCATAACATATTAGGGCTGCTCTCGATTTACCTGTTTGTGGTTACCGGATCCTTTCAAAAGCTCGACACTTTGTTTTTAATGCAAGCGAAATCTTATGATGACACTTACAGGGGGCATTTTGTTAAGCCGGAAGATTATCCGCGTTTGAAATAGGTAACTGAGATGTTTATGCGATAACATGTAAGTATACAAATCTGATTATTTTGCTACTGAGGTATTGAATAAGTAGTGTAGGTTCAAAGTTTGATATAACCGTATATGCTTTCTTGACCCTTGAGTATGGATATTATTATAAGTAAATAGAAACACATTGAAAAACATCAATTTATTATGTCTATAAGACTACGAATGTTAAAGATTAACATGGAAATGAGTGAAAACTGTAGGCGTGTTTGCTATTAAAATATTACAATCACTTATTATACCTACGTACTACTGTTCTACTACAATACTGTTAGTAACGTAGATTTTTAATTTAATAATATTATTCTAATTTTATAAGTAGCATAAATTTTAATACTTTGAAGTTTACTATTATACGTTTGAATAAAAACTCATCGCAAGTTCATTTTAAGCGTAAACCTATGATGGGCTACTCGAGGTTACTCGTGATCTCAAAAGCACACGATGGGCAAAATAATTAGGGTCAGGTGGTTAAAATTAAAGTAGCTATTCATCACAAGTGTAAATGAGGCATCATTTCGTTATTATTGTTTACAGTCCATGTCTAATTTGATATTTGCGTGCAATTGGTTGGTCACAGTACAGGCAAGGTTATTGTACTGCAAATGAGGTGTTATCAAATTTGTTATTTCTCTATAAAATAATCATAAGTATAATAGAAATCGAGCGAAAGAAATCCAGGATAGAAAATCTTGTTAGTCTGTCATATGAATTTCAGCCAGACTATAAAACATTCAATAGAAAGAAGAGTCCACGTCGAAAATGCATGTAATGTGCTATTTTTGTTGGTAACAAGCTGTGCGCCGCGGTATAATATATTCTCCCGCAGTAACGTTTTTATCCCGGGTGTCAGCAAACTTTACCAAATATTAAACTCGCTTCGATAAGTCACGTCAAGGCGGGCAGATTATGCGACTCGCGCGCCTGGATAAACATTTTTTTTTCTAGATAAAAAGGTCTTTTGAAAATAAAAGTAGCAAATGTGTTTCGTTATCAAAGCTACCTGCCAATAAAGGTCCAAATCGGTCCAGACATTTCAGTGATTATTCGGAACATATGCATTAAGAAAATAATGGATATTTCAATATTCAAAACAAACACTCCAATTTTATTTATATAATCCTAATATACCAAGATAAAATAATAAAAATACTAACTATACCTAGATAAAAATAAACTCGACATGATTATTTTCAGCTTTTACCGAGCTTTATTAATTACAAATACAAAGTGTAAAAACGATCCTTTGTTAAGAAAGCAATGTATCTTTAACAAATTGGTAGATATCTAGATCTATTAATTCATACTTTTTGTGTTCTTTTGAAATAAAATATGACTCACTCTTAAATATTTTTTTATGGTCGTTGGCGTTGATTAAATTGTTAATTTGTTAACATCTATTAAGGTAGTTATTTGTATGGAAATGAAAAAAAAATCTTTTATTGAAAAAAGTGTAATATTCCCTGTAATTTTACGCGTTTTCTTCCTATACAAAAAAAATATATTGAACAAATAGTTCGAGTCGTTCTCAAGTTTTGCGCTGAGTAACATATCCGGCGATTTTTAAAAATAAAAGTTTATTTTAGTGATTATAAGGTAAAAAACGTATCCCGAAACTAGACATTACCATACTTTGTGACTAAATGTCCGTGATCGCATCATCTTTTATGCCAAAAACAGTGAATTTTATTTCGAAATACCACTAAAAAGCGGCCGACGCTTATCTTAGTTCTGATCAAGGGTCGTGTACTTGCAAAAATGTTAAATGATCGTTATCGCCGTGATTCCAGTAGGTACTACATTAATCGCTGATGAGACATGCCAAGCGTCAAGAAACAATGGAAATGAGACACACTAAAACCTAGATTGCCGGATACAGTGACGGATTTATTTATCTCTTGACATAATAGATCGTGGAAACTTTCTTACGATGCCATGAACTTTAATTACATTTACATTTAGGAATGTACCTATATATCATTAAGGTAAGTTAGGCTTGTCTATGTCTTTCCAACCTATCGCAGTCCACTGCTGGACATAGGTCATTTTATTCTTTTTATTTTAAAGTTTTTCACAATGTACAGTATATGACATGATAGAGCAAATCTAACAGAACCATGAGTAAGTAGCTTAATCAGTAGTAAAAACAACCATAAATACAGTTTTAATGAACCTTTTATGTAAGTCTAGGTAATAATATTAACTACTTTTACCTACATGTTAAGAGTTAAGTTTTTTATAATATAATTCGATTATATAAATGTAGAGTTAGCTATCAATAAATTTGTTTAAGTATTTTTTTTGATTAAACTTCTAAAATATCTATATCTCTGTTGTGTTTTTCCAGGATCAACCTATCTAGCCTAACAATATGAAATTAAACGTAATAATTCATCGATCAATACAAAACATAATTATAATACGTTTAACGTTAGCATTATTAAATATTAATAATACCAATTATAATGCGTACTTTGGGCACATAAAGGTAAATATAAGTAAGGTACCTATACAAAGGGAATGGATGCTAAGCGTCGCTAGTCCGACCCTGTGCGCCGGTCCATTTATTGCGGCGTGAGAGCATGCGGTGGTAAAATTGCAACATCGTTGTCGTCATTGGACTCCCGGTGGCGAAATATTGATGAGTCTACTGTCTTTGCTCCTGTTTTTTCCTTTGTTATTATTTTGCTAAGATTTCACCAGGATATCTATCCTGAAATGGGGGAGACATAGGTCGAGCAGAGGGGCAATACGTTGATGAGAAGATTTTAATTTCTCGATAAAATAATTATTCGTTGGTATAGTAGGGTCATTCATTAGTCATGATGGTCAAATTGACGAACAAAGACCTTATACAGGGCACAGACCCTCTCGTGCAGCATGGCTATTGGGACGATCGTTTTGTTATTGTGTGATACGACTAAGTATGTACCGAGTTTACCACCTAGTAAATGCATGTTTACTACTTAGCCGCGAATAAGGACAGTCCATATATTTAAATCTTAGAGTTTTTATAGTAAATAAATAGAAAGAGGGCTCAATCGCTTTGCGGTTGGCGAGTTCATTTGGCGAGTCAAATAACTATAGAAAAGGTAGGTCTTTGGATGGGTGCCCTAAAATATTATCACGTGTCTTCCGTTTTTAAACTTGCGATGTCTTTAATATCAACGTCGATTACGGCCCAATCTTCTCCTATCTATGCTGTGTTTATGGAAGGCCTATGTCATATAGTGGGACTTATACTCGTAGGCTGATCGATGTATTCACTTACTCTTATTTGACTTCGCGTATTTACTTTTATTGTGCGAGTGGCTGTCCCAGTCTTAGGCCCATAATCTAGAACGAGACTAAACGTTGATCTTTAATTAAAATGATTTGCAAAAACGCTAAAGAGCGGCATCCCTTTTTAACTCTACTTGAGTAAACATAATGCTTAAGTCTCGTTCTAGAAAACGGGCCTAAGTCTATTATTTGCCGGGAGTTTACTCCCGTTCTGCATACGACCATAAAGTAGGTTTGCACTATATGGTAGGGCTTGTTTTTTCGGTAGGGCGGGTTTATCATTTATAAATATATATTTTTTAATATATCCAAACTCTTTTCCAATGTTTAGTTCAAAAATTAAAATTATTGGTTCCTAAATTGTTAAATGTAAAAACCAAGGCTAAACATGATTTAGGAAATTTCAATGACGATGTAGTCACTTATTTACTGAATCCAAGTATTTTTATTATTATTATTACATTACACTTAATAACTATTTTAAAGTAGTTAAGTAAATAGTATAATCAAACAAATAAGAAAATTCAAAATATGGATGCCGTTGTTGTTGCATATTCTGTCTTTATTTCAGTATTCCGTATTTTCATATAAATGGTACGTATTTCCAAGTATTTTGGTTACGACGTTATGGATATCATGTATGTACAATGCCTTTTTAGGTTAGGAACAAAATCGTAGTTTGAGCTAGACTTAGGTGTCTAGGAATTATGCAACTCTTAATTTGAAATGTCACAATAGTGCATAAGGCGGTCGTTTGTTTGTATTTGGAATCGTAAAAGTCTCTTCATCTTGGTCAAAACCACATTTCGAAAATAAATTTCGATGATATTATTCAAGAATATGATACGTAATATATTTACGTTATCGCAACAAATGACAGTCATCAAATAGATAATAACAAGCGATAGCATAGATAGATAGAGTTATCTAAGTAAGAACACTATTAATAACGAATGCTCATTAGGTTTTACCACAAAACATTATTTATCTTGGGAAAATTATATGCTATAAACTGCACTATAATCTGAATGAATATTAAAAGAACTGTATTTTATATGACTAAGATTTTTCTGTTCAGTATGTACATTTGAAATTAAATCGATTCAAAAATTCGTTAACTGATTTCTTATGTTCTATGTGTTTTAGATGTTTTGTAAATTCTTTTTTTTATTAAAAATTTAAGTGAGTTTGACTGCTAACTCATCTGGTGGAAAGAAACGATGCAGCCTAAGGTGTATCAATCACGCAAACTCAAATAATGCCTAATTTACTCTTGAAAAACCCCTAAATTGTATAAATGGGGAAACACAGAAGGCACAGATTTCCCAATACAGGAGATGGGGCAAGCCGCGTTTAAAGTGCGACAACTGTAAGCTCAACGAGCATACACTGGCTACCAGTTTACGCTCTGTGAGACGAGTCAAGACGCATGAATATTAGAAGAAATTACAGTTTTTTTCCAAAATGCCATCCTGTGCAATTGCAACATGCCATCATCGCAATGAATCAGTAAATTTACCAAGAAATATAATAACTTTTCACAGGTAAGAACCGAAAAGAAATTGCGACACTAGGACTGCCTATAAACTTGGCGGCTTGTCCAGTCTAATGTATATTCTGATGTCTGTGATAGAAGGTCATTCCACTAGTTTGCAGTTCAGACGATAAAGGAAGAACCGAACTTTTTTGTACGAATATCGATAACAAAGGGGAGGAGCTCTGACAACGGCGGTTCTTATACAAATTCAGTTTCATTGATTCTTACAGGTTTTCCTTTGAGACGGGTTTAGCACGTAGCGGGGTCAGTTTCCATTAAAAATATTATTTATATTGAGTATGATATAAAAAATGTTTGTCCTCACTTCATCAGTGTTTTCCAAATTACAAAAAGGCGGATATTTGTTCGGTTTACGTTTATTTATTCAAATCAAATAAATGTACCTACCTCTATAATCCCATGAGTGTTCAAAGCTTAATTCATTATTACTCGTACATCCATCCACTTTAACCACTTACGTGTGTATTATTTGATAATGAACCACGTCGTTTTTATGTACAAGCAATCTTAAGAATTATTGACATAAATTTAATTAATAAACATCCGCTCCAACATAGATCCGTTGTAATTGACGTGACCTTACATTTATATTTACGTTCGTGATCTAATTTTTGACACTATATCTCGAATGGCAACATGGAGAGAAATGATGAAACTATAGTAGGACCATGACCTTACAGTGTAGACGTAACAAATAGATCTCTTAACGATCTACGCCACGCACTAATGGAGTCATGTGAGATGATCATTACACCAAGGTGAGACGGCATCACAATGATGTAGCCGGCAAGACAAAGCCAGCACACGGATACACTCTGAATGGGATCCGATGATCCGGAAAAATAATGGATCAAATCTACAGTAATCACGATTGAGGATATCAAATGATATTATGTTAAATGCGTAACACGTAAGTTTGCACGCTTTTATGCGTAAGTGGTAATCGGCATTTATTTTTTGCTATTCCGAATCGTAAAAAAGGTACCACACCACTCTTTATAACGAGGTTTATATAGGTACTTCTTTAAGAAATAAAAGAGTAAATCCCTGATTATTATTTCGTTAGGACAGGTTATTGAACTATGACTAATGAATAATTATCGAACTCGTTATTAGCAAACAGCTTCAATATTTAAAACATAGAGCCTTTCCATACACATGGACGGCTAGATTCTGCCTAAAGAATGATGTTCATTTCTATACGTTAAGTCACAGTCACAGTCAAAGCAAAACAAGTGTGTGTTACGCCAACGGCATAATATAATGTCCTGTCTAAACGGGTTCATTTTAACAAAGAAATATTTCTATGAGTTCTTGCCATCGTGTACTATTTATAATAAACTCTATACCCCATTGCTCAATACTATCATTAGTTTTATTATATCTGGTGTAACAGTGTTATGTTGAGTGGTGACTGCATATTACAAACAAGTAGGAGGCTTTTCAGGGACAATACTTTCAGAAGAGAACGGCTATCAGCGCTCCTTCATTGGGTACGCCTAGCCTACTTACATACGAGCAAATATCAAATTTGCTTGTCAAGCGTAAAGATTATTATAAGATTCAAGCGAACTGTAAATGTAAATTTACAATATTAATGTTAATGGTTAGATTTCAGGGGTAGTAATGGTGAGTAGAATCGTGTTGAAGGCCTTTTGTTTTGCCATCGTGTAATCAATCTATCAATTGTCAAAAGAAGCCTTTGCGAACCGAAAACGTGACTTCAAACTAGTTAGTCCTAATTATTATCGATTCAACAGGCCGATTTGCGATACTTAGTGATTACAAAATTTAGTTTTCGATCACGGGAAGCTGGTTCTACCCGGTCAGCGTTCGGTGGATGCACGCAAGCGTGTGCTACAATGCCTGGCGAAAATTCGTCACGAACACTCCGAGTCATGTGCCTAAAATGGTCACGATTCGAGGCAAGGAGCCCATCAAGGACAATACAGTTGTTTGAGCTAATGGCACCCATATATCACATATTATTCACTTATTTGCCACGATGTTCTATATATTTTAATGAATCGACCCAGCATCAGTTTAAGTAGCTTAAACATAATGTAAATATAAAAATGGTATGAGTATTGTTACGATTATGCATCCTAATATTTTCATGTCATCTTTTACACAGAGCACGAACATGCTAAATTATATTATGATTTCGTACATAAGCTATTGTGGGGGAGCTCTACTATTAAGTCATCATTCTCAAAAAGTTGTTATTATTCGAGTACCTACTTAAAACTAAATACCGTTTTATCATGACACGGCTCATCAAGCATCCATGCAAGTCGCAAACAATAATAATAACATTTAAGGTCAACTTCTTTGAATTTTCATAACAAAAACTCTAACTAGATCGTTACGTTTAATGATGCTCTTGACCGATTTAGAAAAATTGGTGGATGTACAAAACAAGACATGTATCAATTGGTCAGTTTCACACTTTTACCAATCTAAGGTGGAGAAGCAATTTGTGACGTGCAACCAAGACTTGTGAAAGCTGCTTTTATCAAAAGTTGAACAGAAATAAAACATTATTCCTCTCCAGTATCAGAGAACATATAACCAACGGCGGATCCAGGGGGAGGGTCATGGGGTCGTGACCCTCCCTGAGCTATTTTTAAGTACTATGCTAACGTACATTAACAAAATACCGTATAAGTTCTTAACTTAACCTGGATCCGCCCTTGCATATAACATCACACTCGTGGGTTCGAACCCCATCAGGAGAACGTATAGTGAAAGTCGCTTTGATTATTACCAGTTTGGTCTGGACATTGCAGACTAAAATACCTTACTATCCGAATAAAATTAGTCCATGCGAGGCCATGTAAAGGCTTCGATCCCTGCTGCCAATATGGCGGTCGTTACATAAAAATAAACACGTCTGAGAATGTTTAGAAACTCTGACCCAGGATGTGTCTGTCTGTCAAACTGATTTTCAAACTACTTGATAAATGAGATAACATTTTCTAATATAAATCCCCTTTTAAAATATAAAAAAAAACATAATTGGAATTTCGCTGCACATGTGAATTACCGTTTTTTTCTGACATTCAACGAGTGATGACTCCACTCTCGCATAGGCTGGCAATCCTAAACGTAACATTAGTGACAGAATAAAAGTATATAGCCTTATCATGTTCCGTATTGTCTCGCACAACTATTTGACATTCTATGAACATACATAAGTATGTAATTACACACATAAACAATTTAAGTCTCTGTCTCTCTTCAACCATTGAAGCATTAACTAATTGTAGTCAAAATAAATTTCTAAATATTTAACACAAATTATGTAGGTGCACGTAGGTACTTTTAAGCAGTATGGTACATTATGACTATGTTACGTAATTTGATAATGATGACATCTTATTTATCTAATAAGCGCTGTTCAAATCATTGACACGCTGATTATCCATTGTACGTTTACGAATTGCTGTATGCAATCATGAATTGATTGATTTTCGAACGGTACTCGGCAGGTACCTAATAATGTATCTACTTTTATTTGTAAGTTTTCCGGGTGAAAGTAAGGGAGTGTCCGTCGAGTGGCCAGTGCGAAGGCACGTCCCATCACCTTGTTATATATACTGCAAGGTAGAAATAGATAACTTAACTACCCATTGTATGTACCTGATGTTTCGTCCCTATGTCCAAATTGATAATCCAGACTTGATAAGAACCTTTAGTTGGTCTGTGAGCCGGCAAGTCAATGACTTGCTTTGATGACAGGACAGGACAATGACCTTCGTAAAGAATACACTTGTTTACATTATTAATAGATTTTTTTGCTTTAATTGATAACGAATTACTGCTGGATACCAGTCTCTCCATTTTATTCGAAAATTCGGTCTTTAGCGTCATAAAATAAAGCATTCTTTTACAAAACAACAAAGGAGATTTGTTTTATAATACCTAAGCTTTAAAGCGTGACGACTACTTAAATATTTAAAATGTGTAAGATCATATGTATTTATATTAAAAAAATCAAAATATACAATTTCATCTACAAATGGAACATGTAAACGTATCACAACAAGCAACAACAAAGTACCTAATCAAATAATTTAATAACTTACATTTAATGCCTTTTAGTAGCACTATCAATTTAACAATGTTACGTTTATTCGTACGTACGTAGTATAATATAATAAATAAATAAAAATCATCAGAAATCGAGCCCCAATTTAAGCGAGACACTAGTAGTTTTGGTACTAAACAACGGTTAACATACTTATTATACTTACTAGTATTCTCTTTTTTGTAAATACATACATAATATACATAGAAACAACCAGACCACTAAACAAGAGATATAATCAACCGTTACAGATTTTTAACGCGAAAATTTGAAATTATCTTGAGGTCATCTCTTCACATGTCTATTATGGCGCGACGGTTTTTTCTAGTTTATTGCAAAAATATGTAACTATGAACCCGCGGTGGCTTCTCGAAGAATAATTACTCGTTGCAGATTTTATCAAGATGGGTCAATGCAAAACCGCCGGGATATCGTCATCTTTACAATTTAAATAGTTAAGACATATCTCACAAAACCCATTCCACAAAACAGGTCTGGTTGTTTATAGCGCTCTTGTACGTTTGCTATAGTTCTACATATTACTTAATATTGACTTCATACGCTCCAAGTAAGATTGGCTATTGTGTAAGAGCAAAGTGCATAAGAGTGGTAATTAAAGAACCTACCTTACTACTGGTGTCAAGGTACTTGGAAGGGTCATTCTTTATTATAATCTCAAGATATTGACACAACACCGTCTAGCCTTAAAGAAAAGGTACCAACTCGTGGAAACTAAACAGGAGACAAATTTAGGAACCTCTAATTATGAAATTTAAATGGAATGCACTGGAATTGAAGCGTGCAGTTTTGGTGAAGTGGTTGACACCATAACTTTTTTATGTTAAAAAGTGTACAGGACGGTCAGGACGCGCACCTGGTAGCAAGTGATACGGTAGGTTAAATATGGTAACGCGACCAATATTGGGCCACTTTAATCGCCCTTTCATTTTTGACATTTGGTGTTGCGGCTGAGACGTCGGCTGCAACACCATGTTATTATGACATGTGAAATTTGAATGAAAATTCTGCCCATTCGACGCAATGGGCAGAATTTTGGCGAGGACACTTCTTGAGTGAGATTGTGTATCGAGTTAGTTTATTGTTTATCTAAGCACACGACTGCTATTTTCTATTATTTCGCGCACCGGCAAATGAACGGCTGTCTTTGTTTGTAAAAATGACATGCGAGGCAAATAATCGCCCTACATTGAAATTATGTAATAAGTAAATAAACTTTCACCAGTAGTAAAACTGACTAAAAATATGCTTCGATATGATTTCATTTCACAATCATCGAATACATACCACCATTCATTCTCTAGATAAGAATACTTCAGCGTTAATACCTTTTCATTAGTTAAGTACCTACACTAAGTTTTAGTATATAATCAATTATAAATTTCATCTTAAACGCGCCATGGCAAAATATTTTAAATATTAATCATTCAGCATGTTCTGAAATCTTGTTCTTAATAAAGTACCTTATTTAATTTTTAAATAGCTACGTTTATGCGTATGTTTAGAAGTACAAAATAATTTCCTTTCATATTAACAATTATATATTATTATTATACGTAAAACACTGAATTTAAATTTCGGTACCTACACATTATCAGTAGATACTTATAGATATGTAGAGTTGTTAAGTCTACATCATTTTGGCTTACTGGACCGTATAGATTTTGGTCTAAATAATAAGGCCTTTTGAAAGACAATTCTCCCAATTGTTATGCCAAAAACAATTTCACTATGTTTAATGTATTTGAAAATGACAAAATAGGTGATATTAGCGTACCGTGGTTCCGCCACATTATGGATTCTAAATAAATACAACACGGTCACCAATGGCGAAAGCTTTAGAGATTTATCAAGTACGAACGTGTCATAACTTCATTTGTTTTACAATAGTTAATCTAATTGCATTTAATCTCAACCATTCCACTATATGGTCATAGCAAAATTTGACTTGACTAGGAAAGACCTATTGTAGTATGAACTGCCTATTAATAGTATTTTTTAATAACATATCCTACACAAATTATTAATGCAATACAAATCCTATTTGATACAAAGTACACAAAGATTCTATATTACTATTTTAAGAAAAAAATATTGAAGAGTTGAAATTTACAAAAAATATACTACGTATACAGTCTGCCATCCATTTTAAAAATTAATGGTGTGAACGTGAAATCATATTTCTATTTCTAAACGATGTGTTATTCAGCTAAAAATAGTCAATTCGTTTCTGACCATTTTTGATACGATCACTTTTACTTTTTTCTTTTTGTGTGTTTCGTTTATTCAAATAGGTATTACTTTTGTTAGTACTAGTTAGCATGTGAAAGCATTATAGTAGAAGTAGCTTCGTGCAACGTCTAGTTTAAAGTGTATCAATATTGTACGAATAATAATATTTTTATATCAATAGTTATAAAATAAAGTGTATGCCAAATAAATTAATAAAGAGGCGAAAGTTTGAGGGAGATGTGAAATGTCCAGAATTTTTTTTAAAAGCTTGGTCTTGTACAACTGAAAAAAATATCTATTTCATGATCACTTTAATTATTGAAAGAAAAAGTTATTTTGAAATTTGTGTATCACTGTTATGAACTCATTCCTCATTTGGGTAGAACTCGATTTTAAGATACGGTTTGTACCAATAATACCAATCATCATTAACTCCAACGGTATCGAAATCTATTTAATTTAAAGATCTTAATTGATTGCACTAATATTTATCTGACAATATTTACCATATATTTATATCCTTACCCTTGCTATTGTAATTTTAAAGCATTAAGTGATTTTATCTTAGAAAACTACGAGATTTGAATAAGTTGACTTATAATCAGTTTGTGAGTCTATCTGTTAGTTCGGTTTACTGTTAAATATTAAAGAAAGGTTATTATAATAGTTATCACGACTGAATTTTTTTTTATGATCTTGTAACCCAGATATATAATTTTATCATATGCAACTGTGATGCATGGACCATATGCAACCTCTACACTACATATGAATGAAAATCTGATTAAGACTAATCGAATGAGTTAAAACACGATGGGGTAATATGATCACCTGAAGAAGATGTTTTGATGTTTTGACCATCGGGCTTTTTCATCAGATCTTGGACACTAAACAGGGATATAGTTCTAATCAAGACAAATTCGACGAACCCAAAACACGATGGAGCTATCGTATAGTTTAGGAGATGCCATGACCACATTGAAGATGCATCATCGGATCAGCTCGATAGTAAAATATTACATAGTCAATACGTTTACAAAAGTATGCCAAATTTCAGACCAGTCAGACATTGTGAAGTGGGTCAAATTTAACTAGCAAATCTGTCGAGACATAGATATATGCAGGTGAAGCTAATAATAGCGTGTTAAAAATGAATTTATCAAATGATTCAACTGATAAACTTTAAAACTGGTTTTTACATAACCTAGCAGTAATGTTGAGATGGTGCTAAGTGAGACCGGATGCCTGTAAGATGACCGAATAATGGTTCTTATTGTTTCCTGGGTTTCTTTATTTAAGTTTATATTTGTAGTTGAGCTTCTCTCACTATCCATTTGCAGCAAAGGTAATTTTAATTGTGGAGGATGTGGAAGAAAGGAAAACATTGAACATGTGATTTGATGTGGATTTTAATCAGATAAGTTTCAGATTGTATTTTCAGATTTATAACTTACCGGTTTTATTTACTTAATAAAAAAGTACAGAAAATATCAGAATTTTACAAAATGGAATAATTATTATAAAAATCTTAGTAACAAAATTAATTATTATTGAAAATATAAATACTAAATGAAATATAATATATTATTTAACAAAATCGAAAAGTACGTCTGACCGAGGCAGGGTTCCCAAAACACTGGCAGCATTCCCGCGCTGAATAGCAATGCTTATTCTTTGACCAAGGAAGCTGCCGGCTCTGGAGTCCCCTGTAGCCTCAGTCAAACGTACTGACAGATCTTTTAAAAACAATTTGGCCTCGTTTGCCCAAGGACCCATGGTCTCAATCGCTACCGGCACAAAAATATATTTGTTACCGATATCCTTATATTTTCGGAATTTAGAATTTTCTGCTGCCGTAGCAGCTGCCGCTGGGTTACGGGAGGTACCATCGATGTGACAAGGTGCCAGAGTGTCTACACAAGTGGCATCCCATACTAGGCACTTACCCATTTTCCAAGGGATAAGGGTCATCCCATCCGGTCTCTTGCCATCGCTACGCAAGACCCCGCTAGGCTCTAGTAAACAGGGGACATGGGCACTAGAAAGAGCACGGCGGATAATATCATTAACAGCAGCATGTCTTGAGAAGCGACCAGCGCTTCTCTGGCAAGAAAGGCCATGATGTGCCAGGGAATCGACCCAAGCACCGCAGCAGCAGCGGTGAGGCTCGTTTAATTTTGTGCCAAGCCTTAGACCAACTGCTATAGATAGTGTGGTGTTATCGAGTAGGGTGCCAATATTAAAAGATGGGTAAGCGCGAAGCCAATGGTTTGACTCTTTTTGAGTTACAGCTAATAAGCGGGACTTATCTGCGGTAGTTATGCAGCGTTCTAGCAACTTGTTATAGACATCCTTGCAAAGCGGATGGTCCCACAGACGCTGAGAATGTGTAGATATGGGAAAGTCCTCATTGCATATGGAAGACCATGCCGTTTTAGCTTCAACAAGACCTGAAACCTCAAAGGTGGAACCCATCAATGGGTTAAGCATTTTCCTAACCAAAAGGCTTGAGGCATGTGTAGAAGACAAAAAAGCTGGTAAAGATATAGCGGACATTTTTCTAACTCCAATCCCACCAAAACGGATTGGAAGAGAAGCCTGTTGCCACGCAAGATCATCCATTTTGCAATTGAGTACGTTACTAATAGTTTTTTGAATAATTTCGTCCAATTTGTACGTTAAATTGTCGTGTTTCCAAAGTTGTGTGCAACGAAGTACATATGTAAATTTTGGTATGAACAAACAAAATTTTAATATGATAAGCCATATGAGCATTGATTTCAAATAACAGTTTGGTGCACTCGTTAAATTTATTAATTTGTTTATCAACAAAATTAGGGAGTGAGTCGGAGAGGATGGGGGCACCAAGAACACAAAGGGAATCTTCATTTATTATTTTTATATCAGGGGCTGCAAGTTTGAAATCCGAAATAATATTGGAACGGCGATTTGGATTTATGTTTTTATTTAAAAATAGCTCACATTTGGACAGATTTAATTCCAAGCCAATATTTCCAAATGATGTTTTTAGTGATATTAAATCAGATAAGACTGTAGAAACATCACCAGCTAAAGTACCATCATCCAAATACCAAATATTGAAAGGAGACATTAGGTCTTTTATTATGGGATGTATGCCCAGGCTAAAAATTGCAGGTCCTAACGGGTCACCTTGTTGGCATCCGGTAGCGGAAGAAAGACAATGATTTTGGTAAATTAATTTTGAAGGTAGATTATAACATTGCCAAAGGTATGGATAAATTAGAGGAGCATGAAAACTCACTTGCTTCAGAAAAGCCTCACGATCAATAGAATTAAAGGCATTCTTAATGTCGACTTTAAGTAATACGTCATACTGTCCTTTGTCCAGAAGGGTTCTGACAGCATGAACAGTTGATTCACAACCACCTTTCGTACCTACGCCGACCTGAAACGGTTGCAACACCTGATTCAGTTCTGGTAACAATATTTTATTGCAGGCTTTTGAAGCAATGCGACGTATAGTATTCCCTACTGCAATAGGCCTAATGCCACCCTCTTTCTTTACAAGCGCGCATAGGTTGGCACCGTAAAGAATACTTGTGATTTCGTTGGGTACTCTGCCACACAACATAAGATTTACAAGATCCGCTATTTTTGATAGTAAGCTATTACTGGATCCATTACCGTTGACAAACACTAAGTCCTTAAAATGTTGGGGTGTGAGCCCATCGAGACCGCTAGCAGAGCCACTTTTAAAAGATTTAATGGCAGCTGAAACAATGTCCACTGATATGATGTTATTTGAAGTAGGAGAAGCTGGAGGCACTGGAAGGTTAATTGGCGCTCTTGGATTTGGGTGTTTAGTCTGAAGGGCATAGAGAGTTTCAGAATTATTTGGTGCTATAGTGTCGCACGAAAATAGCAATTGTGCAGCTCCTTTTAAATCTCCATCGTTAAATTTGTTTTCGATCAATTTAATTTTGTTAACTTTGTCATTTCTGTACCTGTATTCATTGTTTGCTAAGATATCTTTGGAGAAAAGTGAGCAATTGTTTTTTATACGATTTGTCAATGATAAAGAGGAGTTATCGGCTTTGGAAATATGCAACACCCTATAAGAAAAAGTTAAAAATTCTATCCAGCTATCTAAATTATTGTTGACCAAAATTTGATCAATGGTTTCCCTTAATGAATCGGCAACTGCTAACCTTGCTCCACGGGGAATCCGTTTGATGACAGGACGAGTATTTTTGTAACGTGCTAAAGTTTCACCAAAAGTCTCAAGATCCTGTTGAGGAGAAGTAATGTGCACTTCAGGTATTAGATTCTGGCAAGCTTTGTGAGCTTTGCCTAAATGCACTTTAAGACCCCTTTTCCCCTTGAAGTAACGCGGAGGTGCACATTGGACGCATTTTTCAAACCCATCTAAAGATATAGATTGTGCTTCGTCAATAGGGCCAGAAGATGTTGCAGAATCGATTGGTAGCGAATGAGACATGAAATAAGTATAAGTAAAGATGAAAGAAATGAAATAATAATTAAATCAAACTAAGCAAATACTTAAAAATAAATTAATAATATTAATTATACAATTTAAAATAAATGTCAATTATAGATACCTTAAAAAGCAAAATATTAAAAAAGGATAAAAATAAAATTAATCACTAATGAGACCAAACTCATACGAGAAACTCGGGCTGCGAAACAGACAATGTCCTTAAAATATTGACTTGCACATTTATATTTTGAAAAGAGCAGTATCTTGCCTGCGTCAGCTTGCGAATAATGTAAATCAGAACGTAGATAATCACGGCACTTGTTTACATAATTATCTTTTCATTTCACTATTTTTATTTACCAATATTCCAACATAAATGCCATCATGACGTTTCGAATCCATCTTAGTTAACGTCACATTATTTTCGAACAAGAATTCTACCGATGCTGCACTGCTAAAACGATTATATTATATATTATTTTAAATTGCATCACTTATTTGTTGTTGTTCGAGTTGTCTTTCATTTACTACGATTCGCTTCTTGATTTTTCAGAATTTATTAGACATAAGCCATAATATTATTGTTTTGACGTTTGAAGTCTTTTTTTTTTCAACCGTTATTTATATATATAAAACACCCTTATTAATGTATTTGACTTGACTTGCTATTAACAATATTTATAATTAAGATTTCTGTTATTTAATTAGTACATATTAATTTATAACAATGGTAAGAAGGTTAGTTGTTGTTTCTAAACATAAATAGCATTTGGTAGAACCCGCTAAGTTTGTCAAATGCTTAGTTTTAATTTTTTAATGTTAGCTTTGAATATTATAACATTTTTAAAAAAGATATATAAATGTGACATTAATTTCAAGTTATCTTTACGATAAAAAAATATTTATTAAAACTTTAAATTCTAAAAAACGCACAAAATGTTGGCCAATTGGTAACCTAAAACCACAGACATCCTGTATTGGTAAATCTGTGCTAAAACCATAGGTACATTAAATTGTAGCAAGTATCTATGGCTAAAATCGTAACGTTAAGTTCTTCTTCTTCTTTTGTACTATTAGCGTCAAAGGTCTAGTGTTTTAGTGCATAGAAAATGTTTGGAAATAATAATATGTCTCTTGACGGTTGAAAATTAGCTCAGTTGATTTTTATTATTGGCGGAAAGTGGAAGGCATGAAACTGATTACCTCTGAGTTGGTGGATATCACCAAAGGCGTGTACTCAACCAGGTGTTAATTATCCAAAAAAGAGATAATATTGTTTCATATTGAGAAGAATCACTGACATAAACCAACGCCATGTAGCCAAAATATGAATTAGCTCTGTAATATCGGTTCTTAACAACAGATAAACATACTTATATATTTTTGTAAATACATACATATTATACATGGAAACACTAATACAAAGGACATGTTCATGCACACAATGTTGTGCTGCCAGGGATCGAACCCGGAACCTTGGTGTAGTAGTCGACGTTTCGACCATGCCCACATGGATCGTCAATTACTAACATTTGACATTGAAATATTCTTAATTAAAATTTTTTATATAAAAAACACCGTCTAGCCTTAAAGAAAAGGTACCAACTCGTGGAAACTAAACAGGAGACAAATTTAGGAACCTCTAATTATGAAATTTAAATGGAATGCACTGGAATTGAAGCGTGCAGTTTTGGTGAAGTGGTTGACACCATAACTTTTTTATGTTAAAAAGTGTACAGGACGGTCAGGACGCGCACCTGGTAGCAAGTGATACGGTAGGTTAAATATGGTAACGCGACCAATATTGGGCCACTTTAATCGCCCTTTCATTTTTGACATTTGGTGTTGCGGCTGAGACGTCGGCTGCAACACCATGTTATTATGACATGTGAAATTTGAATGAAAATTCTGCCCATTCGACGCAATGGGCAGAATTTTGGCGAGGACACTTCTTGAGTGAGATTGTGTATCGAGTTAGTTTATTGTTTATCTAAGCACACGACTGCTATTTTCTATTATTTCGCGCACCGGCAAATGAACGGCTGTCTTTGTTTGTAAAAATGACATGCGAGGCAAATAATCGCCCTACATTGAAATTATGTAATAAGTAAATAAACTTTCACCAGTAGTAAAACTGACTAAAAATATGCTTCGATATGATTTCATTTCACAATCATCGAATACATACCACCATTCATTCTCTAGATAAGAATACTTCAGCGTTAATACCTTTTCATTAGTTAAGTACCTACACTAAGTTTTAGTATATAATCAATTATAAATTTCATCTTAAACGCGCCATGGCAAAATATTTTAAATATTAATCATTCAGCATGTTCTGAAATCTTGTTCTTAATAAAGTACCTTATTTAATTTTTAAATAGCTACGTTTATGCGTATGTTTAGAAGTACAAAATAATTTCCTTTCATATTAACAATTATATATTATTATTATACGTAAAACACTGAATTTAAATTTCGGTACCTACACATTATCAAATTCGTATGTAGATACTTATAGATATGTAGAGTTGTTAAGTCTACATCATTTTGGCTTACTGGACCGTATAGATTTTGGTCTAAATAATAAGGCCTTTTGAAAGACAATTCTCCCAATTGTTATGCCAAAAACAATTTCACTATGTTTAATGTATTTGAAAATGACAAAATAGGTGATATTAGCGTACCGTGGTTCCGCCACATTATGGATTCTAAATAAATACAACACGGTCACCAATGGCGAAAGCTTTAGAGATTTATCAAGTACGAACGTGTCATAACTTCATTTGTTTTACAATAGTTAATCTAATTGCATTTTAATCTCAACCATTCCACTATATGGTCATAGCAAAATTTGACTTGACTAGGAAAGACCTATTGTAGTATGAACTGCCTATTAATAGTATTTTTTAATAACATATCCTACACAAATTATTAATGCAATACAAATCCTAATTGATACAAAGTACACAAAGATTCTATATTACTATTTTAAGAAAATAAATATTGAAGAGTTGAAATTTACAAAAAATATACTACGTATACAGTCTGCCATCCATTTTAAAAATTAATGGTGTGAACGTGAAATCATATTTCTATTTCTAAACGATGTGTTATTCAGCTAAAAATAGTCAATTCGTTTCTGACCATTTTTGATACGATCACTTTTACTTTTTTCTTTTTGTGTGTTTCGTTTATTGAAATAGGTATTACTTTTGTTAGTACTAGTTAGCATGTGAAAGCATTATAGTAGAAGTAGCTTCGTGCAACGTCTAGTTTAAAGTGTATCAATATTGTACGAATAATAATATTTTTATATCAATAGTTATAAAATAAAGTGTATGCCAAATAAATTAATAAAGAGGCGAAAGTTTGAGGGAGATGTGAAATGTCCAGAATTTTTTTTAAAAGCTTGGTCTTGTACAACTGAAAAAAATATCTATTTCATGATCACTTTAATTATTGAAAGAAAAAGTTATTTTGAAATTTGTGTATCACTGTCATGAACTCATTCCTCATTTGGGTAGAACTCGATTTTAAGATACGGTTTGTACCAATAATACCAATCATCATTAACACCAACGGTATCGAAATCTATTTAATTTAAAGATCTTAATTGATTGCACTAATATTTATCTGACAATATTTACCATATATTTATATCCTTACCCTTGCTATTGTAATTTTAAAGCATTAAGTGATTTTATCTTAGAAAACTACGAGATTTGAATAAATTGACTTATAATCAGTTTGTGAGTCTATCTGTTAGTTCGGTTTACTGTTAAATATTAAAGGTTATTATAATAGTTATCACGACTGAATTTTTTTTATGATCTTGTAACCCAGATATATAATTTTATCATATGCAACTGTGATGCATGGACCATATGCAACCTCTACACTACATATGAATGAAAATCTGATTAAGACTAATCGAATGAGTTAAAACACGATGGGGTAATATGATCACCTGAAGAAGATGTTTTGATGTTTTGACCATCGGGCTTTTTCATCAGATCTTGGACACTAAACAGGGATATAGTTCTAATCAAGACAAATTCGACGAACCCAAAACACGATGGAGCTATCGTATAGTTTAGGAGATGCCATGACCACATTGAAGATGCATCATCGGATCAGCTCGATAGTAAAATATATTACATAGTCAATACGTTTACAAAAGTATGCCAAATTTCAGACCAGTCAGACATTGTGAAGTGGGTCAAATTTAACTAGCAAATCTGTCGAGACATAGATATATGCAGGTGAAGCTAATAATAGCGTGTTAAAAATGAATTTATCAAATGATTCAACTGATAAACTTTAAAACTGGTTTTTACATAACCTAGCAGTAATGTTGAGATGGTGCTAAGTGAGACCGGATGCCTGTAAGATGACCGAATAATGGTTCTTATTGTTTCCTGGGTTTCTTTATTTAAGTTTATATTTGTAGTTGAGCTTCTCTCACTATCCATTTGCAGCAAAGGTAATTTTAATTGTGGAGGATGTGGAAGAAAGGAAAACATTGAACATGTGATTTGATGTGGATTTTAATCAGATAAGTTTCAGATTGTATTTTCAGATTTATAACTTACCGGTTTATTATATATATAAAACACCCTTATTAATGTATTTGACTTGACTTGCTATTAACAATATTTATAATTAAGATTTCTGTTATTTAATTAGTACATATTAATTTATAACAATGGTAAGAAGGTTAGTTGTATGTTTCTAAGACATAAATAGCATTTGGTAGAACCCGCTAAGGTTTGTCAAATGCTTAGTTTTAATTTTTTTTTAATGTTATGCTTTGAATATTATAACATTTTTAAAAAAGATATATAAATATGTGACATTAATTTCAAGTTATCTTTACGATAAAAAAATATTTATTAAAACTTTTAATTCTAAAAAACGCACAAAATGTTGGCCAATTGGTAACCTAAAACCACAGACATCCTGTATTGGTAAATCTGTGCCTAAAACCATAGGTACATTAAGAATTGTAGCAAGTATATCTATGGCTAAAATCGTAACGTTAAGTCTTCTTCTTCTTTTGTACTATTAGCGTCAAAGGTCCTAGTGTTTTAGTGCCATAGAAAATGTTTGGAAATAATAATATGTCCTCTTGACGGTTGAAAAATTAGCTCAGTTGATTTTTATTATTGGCGGAAAGTGGAAGGCATGAAACTGAGTTACCTCTGAGTTGGTGGATATCACCAAAGGCGTGTACTCAACCAGGTGTTAAAGTTATCCAAAAAAGAGATAATATAAGTTTCATATTGAGAAGAATCACTGACATAAACCTAACGCCATGTAGCCCCAAAATATGAATTAGCCTGTAATATCGGTTCTTAACAACAGATAAACATACTTATATATTTTTTGTAAATACATACATATTATACATGGAAACACTAATACAAACAGACATGTTCATGCACACAAATGTTTGTGCTGCCCAGGGATCGAACCCGGAACCCTTGGTGTAGTAGTCGACGTTTCGACCATGCACCACATGGATCGTCAATTACTAACATTTGACATTAAAATATTCTTAATTTGTCTAATTCTTCAACTTAGAACTAAATGACATATATTGTTACCTATAGGTATATAAATAAAAATTGCTGTCGGGATAAATAAAAGTTGAGATATGTTATTCATGCAGACAATCTTATACAATCTTTTTCTCAGACTAAGCTTGTGTTGAAACCTTAAGCTTACATACATACTAATATCAAAATCATGCAGAACCGACGGCAATAATATTGGCATATAGTGTAGAGATTTACAAATTTATCATCGCGTCGGTGGTTAAATGGATTTGTTTAACATTAATTCTAAAGGATAAACAAGAATTCTAAAGGAGCATTTAAATAATTTCATATTGTCTTAAATAATGGATTCCTTTGATAACATTTTGCATGGCATACATATAACACGTTAACACAGGTTTAAGTGTTTTATAAACAACTTGGGAGCGTCGCCGTATCGGTGGTTCAATGGTGTGGACAGTTAATTTCCGATCAAGAGGAAGAGGGCGCTGGTTCATATTCAGCCACGTATCATTGTGTTTTTGAATTTTCGAAATTATGTGTACTGTTATAACTCTATATAATATGGATTTATTGCTGATTAATACAATTATTCATTCTTGTACTTTTCCATACAATTATTTTGCAAGTAAGCATTTTGCTCTTCATTAATTCATTTTACTTTAACCTCAGTTAGATTCTAGAACTCGCGGAAAGCGGTTGCACGACGCAGGCGTGCGAAGGATCCGAAGGTTGTGCGTGAAGTCGTCAAACCTTCACTGGGCCCGCGTGGACGACTAAGGCCTAATCACCCTATGCGGGTAGGCTCGTACCCCTCGGTGGGGACGTTTTATGAGCTGCTGATGATTCAATAAAAAGCTTCCAAGCCGCTCAAGTTAAAATTCGACAAAATTATGACGAACCCGCTAAGTTGTGCTTCATTATATGAAAGAGGAAGTAAATGTAAGGGCAACTACATTTAAATATTGAGTATTGAAAACGTGAGCAAAATCAATTCGACAATAGAAGTATTTTAGTAAATGTAGTTCAGTTGCGTAAGATTCGACCTTCGCACCACCATTTAGTCCCGTTCTGTGCTGAGCAGAGTAAACACGTACCTATACATGTAACCACAGACTCCATTCGATTCAGGTACATCTGTCGTCAGAGCAAAATCTTTCATTGGATCAGTGGGTTTTTATGGTCTATTAGCTCCGCGCGCTCGGTAGGTACATAATTTAATCGGGTAATAATATAATGTGTTGATGCCAATTTACATTCCATCAATTCAAATTTGAGTAATATATCACGATAGGTAATAAAAAATTTTTTTTTAAAGAATCTTCCTAATTATGGATTCAAAATCCAATTATAAAGAAGATTACACTTATTACCATTCATTTTATTTCCGCGTTTTAAAAAAAACATTAGTTACAATTTTTTTGGCTATCAAAACTTAATTATATTCATAGCACCATCATGATGAAACTGTCTAAAATAAATGATCGGGCTTTAATTAAACGACAAGATGTGCAGGAATTCTTGCAAATTAAACAACATCATATGGATATCTTTTCAATTAGGTACTAATCAAACTTTGTACGTACGATTATGTTGAGGAATCCAAAAATTAACATTGAAAATATATAAACACATGAACTGATTTATGAAAGACAAGAATGCGCTCAGATCATTAATTAAAATGCCTACATAGGTATTAACATCAATTTGATGTAATGTGTAGTACACCAGATAAAAATAATAGAAGTAAACAAGGTTAAAACTTAATTGCGATCCGAATGTTTATATCCACCTCAATGAACATCACGCTTCGCGTGCTACAGATATTCGGCAGTCGTAACACATCTGTATTAAAGTTTGCAGTTCAAAGTCATGGCTCTTTGTGCCAGGTTCTCAGTTTATTATTTATGTATAAACATTTTAAGCTTAGCTCAATTGAACTACCTATAGGATTATTGAATTAGATTTCTATAATAAGTAAGTAATATTAAGTAGCTTCAATTCCACAAATTTTTGAAGGCAATTATACTACAAGTATAATAATATTAATATATTAATGTAGTATCAATTTAAAGAAAGAACTACTTTTCAAACATATGACGAGAAAAAAAACTTTGTGAACAAATACGAGGATGAAGTACCAATAAGGTAAGGTATTCTTCTAGAAAACTGCATCATTTATAAGTAAATATTTAGTGTATCATTTACTTAGACAATATGTGTTTTATGTTATATGTATAGTAAAACTTGTTAGATCACTGTCTTTTGATCTAGACTTGTAGTGTCCATCAATCAGTGTCAGCCCTACATGCGTTATCGTAACGGAAATTGTCGGATTACTTCAAAACAATCAGGATGTGAGTTATTTGATTTGATATCGATTGAGCCATAACGATTTATTTGAGCGTCGGTGGCTCAATGGTGTGGACCGTCGCCTTCCGGGCGCAGGTTCAAATCCCGCCACGTGCCAATGTGTTTTCGAATTTTCAAAATTATATGTACGTTATCCGACGCTCTTACTGTGAAGGAAAACATCGTGAGGAAACCTGCGCCTGCGAAGAGATTCAAAGGATGGCCGTGAAGTCGGCCAATCTGCACTGGACCTGCGTGGACGACAAAGGCCTATTCACCCTCTACGGGTAGGCTCGTGCTCCACGGTGGAACGTTTAATGAGCTGATGATGATGATGATTTATTTGTAAATTCTAGGAACATGTGCGCGTCTTTGCATTCCGACGTGAAGTAGGATGCGTCGCGACTACCGCGACGACCGATCATCGTAATGTAATGAAAGTGAAATCTATTTTTAACGCACACTATTATAGTTTCCGATGTTGACAGATATCCCTACTTAAACATCTTCACTAAATTGTATGACCTGTGAGCGAGTATTGCGATTTACACTCAAAGTTCTTAATTAAAGATGTTCGAAGTAAACAATACATTGTAAGTACGTAATTAGTTTGCAAAATTGTTTTCTATAAAATTAGAACGTTGCCTGCCAACCTTCTGATACCTATAACTTAGTCGTATCAAATTATGTCTGGACTGTCTGGTTTAATGGTTACTATTGCATTGTACCTTGAAATAATATAAATACAATTGAAATTTATAAAAAAATATATGTGTTTAATTGTTTTTACTTGTACAAAAGAAACTAATTTCTATACACTATATGATACTAATTGTTAGCTTTAAGTAATAATAATATTAAACATAGCTATAAAAAAGTTACAAATATGTATCCACTCACACATCTATACCTATGGTCTCAAACTTTTAAAATATTAGTAGGATTGTTGTAAAAGGTGATTTTAAAGTTCACTTTACCGTCAAGAGATTATTATATATCAACACTGCACTGTATGTATATATATTAACTTCTTGTTCTTAATATTTCCGTTATTGTTAAATCGTAAGTAAAAAACTTCGTGAAATCAAACAAATCATGAAACAGATAAAACAGGCGAAACATTTATTGTTCAAGGCACCAATGAAGCGTTGAAGTCTTTTGATCAATTTTAGCACACCGCAGTGCTTGATTGGTCCACTGAGGTTTTCCAACTTGAGTTTTTATAATGTTGTATTTAAAAAAAAAAAATTGGTAATTCTATAGTTCAGACACATATTATGAAGATTACAAAAAAAAACAAAGAAATTCAAGCGTCGAATTCAATACGTCCAATAAATATTATCTCTATGAATATCTTCAATTTTATAATAACCTTTTCCCATGGGGGTCGGGACTGTCGGGTCATTTGTTTAGTTTAACAACCCGCGTGGCGGCTTAGGTATATATTATATTATTTTATATGTAGCGAAAAACAACATATTATCAATTGCAGAAACAAGTAAGTCATGCCCTTTTTAATATCATTGTAATTTTGTTTTCTGAGTACATATCTATAGATAGTATTCCGGTACCTGCTCTCTAGATCAAGAAAACATTCTATGATATTTATTGTGCTTTTTAAAATTTAATATTTATTACAGACTGTAATTGTGAAATGTAGTTCAAAATAGTTTCAACACTTTCAAAACGATTTTCATATTCAAAACGATGGGTCACACGTTTCAAAATATTCACGTTATAACCACAATCAAGTAATAAATTTGCTATAAAATGCCATATGCGCACCTCGGTTAAGCTAATATTATTTTTATATTTACATGCAATTCGCATCAGTATCCTTATATTATAAATGATTGCAAGTAGGTATTTACATAACGCCAGTGGGCGTAGCGGGGTCTAACCCAGGCGCGGG
>PQWD01002748.1:69848-101842 GCA_019425675.1 Leucinodes orbonalis | reverse complement strand
TACAGTCCCAGTCTTGTCTGGATCAAGCACTTGCAGCGATGAACGCAATTCATCTTCTATGGGGAAATCTCTTTGTCGAATCGTCACCATTTTGACAAACTGATCGAAATTTATATGCCCTTTCGGGTGCGGTGGTCTTACGCAAAATGCAATTAATTCCTGAAGTTGTTCAGGTGTAACGGTCATCAAAAGCAGTGCCTTAAGCATATAAAACTTCTCTTTTCCGTTATATAATTATCTATATCAGTGTAAACAGGAGTGTAATTCTGAAAATATTCCCACAACTGCTCTACCTCTGCAAGTTGATCGGGTCTTAATTCAAAAGGATCTTTAAGCGCTTCCGTTGAATCTGTAAAATTGAAGGGTGCTGTTGGATCTGGAGGCGGCTCTTCAACGTATCGTTCTTCCTCTTCGACGACAGCTTCTTCAGGAGGTTTTTCTTCTTGTGTCCATTCTGCTTCTACTTGTTCACCCTCCATTTCCTCTCCCATTAATTCCTCTCCCTCACCTATAAACTTTTCGTTTTCTTCCCCTTTAATAAACTCCCCTTCGACATGCTTCCCATTAAAAGTCTCTTCAAGATGCTCCTCATCAAGGTGTTCTCCGTCGGTCTGTTCTCCTTCTACTCCCTCCATTGGCACTTCCCTTTCGGTACTGTCTTCAACGTGAGCATTCCCTTGTTCATCTCCTGTTAAGGGGGTCTCAGCATCATAGTCTGGTATTTGCTCCATTTTACTATCAAGTCACGGATAATTTAAAATATGCTTATTGCTAAATTAAACTAAAAATCTGTCACGGCATCTGGGTTTGCTGAATTTATTGCGGAGTATAATTATTAGGTTTTCCGTTATTCTATCATATAAATTTAAGCTTCCTAGTGATATAAAATCAAGAATATCTATAAATTCATTCAATAATTCATCACGAACATTATCCATAAATGTAAACATGAGTAGAAAAGAAAAATCTGCTGTGTGAATTTCACAACATCATAAAGTGTCAATGTCATAATATGACAAATGAGGCTTTTCAAGGAAATTTCGAAAAGGATAGTCGACATCACAGGTGTCCGAAGATCTGGCAGCTACCTTGGACAAAGAATCAATCTGGCAATACAAAGCGTAACGCTGCTAGTATTTTCGGAACCTTGCCGAAAGGGACTTCTATTAATTATATTTTTTAGTTTTAATTGTTTATTTTAAGTGTTTAGGGTGTAATATATTTAAGTTAAATTAAAAATTGTTACTATGACAAATTAATATGTCAGTTTAATTTTTAATAGAAGTTGCGAAATATATTTGACTCCTTACAGATTTATTTAGAATTAGCGCGCTGTATATCCTATGTCTATGGACTCGCTCTCGGAACAATAACTAAAGCACCTCCAAATATAATAATTATGTAGAACAGAATCCAACACTGTTAACGAAGCGAGTACAAGAGTGAAGACCATTTTTCGTAGTTTATGTAATTTGATTTCGTAGAAAAACTGAGCAGTGTTCAAAAATATTTGACAAACTCGTAAAACGGTCATTCAACTTCTTGATATGTACCATGTTGACTATAAACACTTGGTATCCTTGTTTTTTGTTCCGACTGTTTTCCACACGTTTGTTAATCTCTAAACATACGAATAAAGATATTGTCCTGTTATAAAATGTAGCCTATGTGTTTATCCAGGATGTCAGCTAACTCCACACACATTTTATTAATATCTCTTTGGTAACTTGTAACGTGAGCTGCGCGCATATTGGACAGTACTTACACATTGAAACATTATTTTTCTAAACTAAAAGTATCTTTCTCCTTGTTACATCAGCTTCTTGCCAATAAAAGCTCCTTCAAAATCGGTCCAGCCACTTCGGAGATTAGTGAAATAGTAACAAAATACCTTCGTTGTATATGAACCGATTTTGATGATTATTTTTATTGGAAAAAGGCTACTTCAGAGGTGGTCCCATGATAAGGAAGTCGAAGGGTTTGATGAAGGGAGACCAGAGAAATCTTAATTACATAAATACTTCATATATCCATACTAATATTATAAATGTGAAAGTATCTCTGTCTGTCTGTCTTTCTGTCTGTTTGTTCCGCTTTCACGCCTAAACGGCTGAACGGATTTTATTGAAACTTGTTATGTTGATAGAAGGTAACCTAGAATAGGTTTAAGGCTACTTTTTATCCCGTTTTCACCCCCCACTTTCCTAAAATGGGGGTTGGAAGTTTGGATGGAATGGATGGATATGGAATATTCCGCAATTTTTGTACTACGACGCTGAAATTTGGTATGCGGACAATTTGTCAGAAACGTAAAAATAAAGCATTTTTTTTTTTCAAAAATTAACCCCAAATCCTTATAATAGGGGAGGAAGCATGATAAAGTGGGAAAATGTGGGAAGGAGGGGATCCTTTGTATAGTGAATATATAATATGTATTGTGGATGGATACAAGTATTTTAAAGTTGGGGGGGGGGGGAATATATATATTATAGTATATATATATATATATATATAATGGTAGCTTCCTTGGCATTCATAAGTGTTCTATAAGGACCTAAACTGAATGAACACTTTCTATTTTAATTTTTTCATTTTCATATATATATATATATACCTAAATTGATCCCAGAACCTTTTAAACTGGGGGGGGGGGATCCTTTGTATGTATAGTGATATAAATATCTAAAATATAATATATCCAAAACCTTTAAAGTAGGGCGGGAGATTCCTTTGTATTTTTTCGGAAATGGACCCCAGTGTTTTCACAGTTTACAAGGTAGAGAGCTAAAAATTAGTATGAGGACTATTTGTCACGAATAATAAATCTTGCATATTTAAGTTTTTGCAAATCGGCCCTTGAATCCTTAAATAAGGGGTCATTTATATTTGACCTTTTCCAGTTTTTAAGGTGAAAAGCAAAAATTGGTATGCGAAGCGAATAAGAACAAGAAGAAGCAATGTTGCAGTGTTAAAATTATTCTGTTTTCGTTACCAGGAAAGTGAGGCATGTTATCCCGAATTTAACGCGGGCGAAGCCGCGGGCAAAAGCTAGTTACTTATATTTATTATAATGATTTTATTAATACGAATCATTCAACTTGTCAAAAAAAAATTAACAAAAAAATATCGACTTCAAACTAAAAAGCAAAAAATCCATTTAAGGTAAATGAATTTTTAGGTACCTAAATAGAAATGGTTATTTTATTATTTTGATTAAGGTATGTTTAAATATTAATTCACAGTTAAGTTCGCATTGCACATCATTTAGAATCCGCAAATCTATTGTTTTACCGTAAAATCTTATTAAATCTCCTTGGATTTAAGCTCAGGGTTTAAGTTCCGTAGTTCAAGCTTTTACAGTAATATAAATTTAAGAGTACCATAGATGATATACCATGTAGGAACGATACGCGCGCACTACAATTCTAAATGTATGATATGTATAAGACCGTAATTGACTTAATCAAACTATTTCTAGATTTGTAGGACGGCCCAAAATGATCATTAAATAAAAGTAACCTACAAGTATTTCTATTTTTCTTTATTTATTAGGGTACATATGTCATTTCATTGAGGTGAAACTTATCGTTAAATTAAAAGTCCATGCTTAAATATTCGAAGATGCTATGTTAAAAAATAATTTTAATACATTGAAGTGAGTTGACTTATTGTTTTTCTATCAGTTACATACAATGCAGGCGGTAGGTCAATGGGGTCGTTGCTGCATATTTTTGCAATAGTTAAATGTCAATCGCATGAATTAATAAGCTTAAAAGTGGGTTTAGTTTAACTTTCATTTCCAAATATGAGCTGAGATAAGAAATGTCTTCGTTTAATAATGAATTTGATTTCATAATAATCAATCATTTTATAAAATCGATTGTCATGTAGGTATTTTAACAAGCAGAGGTATCGCATGGGTTATATTTTAATAGAAATTGCAATATCATTAAAAATTACTAATGTAGGCAATAATACATGAAGATTATATATATAACCGAGCAGGCGATTCATCAGATGTAAAAAGATATATCTACTCGTACTAAGTACTTATGAGGACTTGTTACTCCAAGAGAGCGACGACGTCCATAGGTGGTGTGTTACCGTGGGTAGGCAGAGTAAAGAGGAAATATTAATTTACTCACTCACTCGTCGAAACAAAACGTTTCATGTATTTCAAATATATAAACAGGTTTCTTCTAGGTCAGCGTGCTTTATCCTAGACATCGTCGATGTTTAACACCAGATAACTGGTCGTGTTTGACTATGCTTATTAAAGGGAAAAAAGTACCTCTCCCGCATATAATATTATAACAACAAATTATGTTCATCAATGTGTGATGTGAAATGTGGTACCACACCTAGGTACTTTCTTTAGAAAGGAATGGCGCTATTTATCGTATAGAGCGCAGTCCTTTTCAACTCTTTTCCAGTAAATATCAAGATCAACACCAACGGCGGATCCAGGGAGAGGGTCATGGGGGTCATGACCCCGCGTGAGCTATTTTTAAGTACTATACAAACGTACATTAGCAAAATACCTTGTAAGTTCTTAATTTGACTACTACTATGTGACCCCCTCCTGGCGCCTAACCTGGATCCGCCCTTGACCAACACAATATGACTCTCGTTCTAGAATTGGGGCCTTAGACTCACTTAGACTTAGAGTCTGTTTCACAAAAGAAGTCCCACGGCGATTTGTGGTACTAAATTTTAACTAAATTTTGCCGATTTGATTGGATTTTTAGTATTAAAGACCAAACTTAACAAATAATTAAGACGTAATGGAAATTCAGTATCTAAAATAAAATAACTATTATTTTCATAATTTAATTGCAAATGGGCTGGAAAAAACATACAAGCAACACAAAAGCAATAAGAAGCGGCAACCGATAAAAATCATTTTATTGCAATGATGTAAAAAAGTATCTATACAGAATACCTATCATTGTTTTATTGGGTTACTTACATGTATGCGAAGAAATTACCAACATTATGAAAGTTACGGACAAGTTTATAAGAGCCATACTTTAAGAAATATATAAAAAGATTAATAATTTATTTGCACTAAAAGACATATACTACTTTTCTTAGGATAAGTATTAAAGATATTTTCTAATAATTATCCTTAAATTCAAACTAGGTCAATATTTCCCTCACTATATCAGATGGTATATTACGTCGCGCGATTATAGAGCTGCGTTTGTTGGATTTCTTTCGTCAAACAGGCTCGACTATTTTATTTCATTTGCCAACATTGGCACTTGTTCACGAACACAATAATCCACCTTTATTATACAATAAACATTCGATTTAAACATAAATTTTAGTGAATAAAACAAAAACGACGACGACATGACACTTTACTTTCCCGCCAAGAAAGCCAAGTCAAACTCGGAAGAACTAGAGTTTCAAAAAAAGAGTATACCTATAACACTTCGTTTTATTCCAAATCGATCGTATATATACGTATATATATATATATAAATAATGAAGTCGGTTAAAAAACGAATCACTAAAATAAAATGGTGAGTCAGTTTCACGAAAGAAGTCCCGCGGCGATTTGTGGAACTAAATTTGACAGCACGGCCATATTGTCGTTTGCCAATTCTATGAATTGGGTTGTTGTAATAGATTTTGGTGAGTTTTTAGCTTCATCAAAGCGTTATATGCATTGTTAATGATACCAATTATTGTGAAAAAGTTCAATTTGAGATATTTTGTCTACATTAAAACCGTTTTTGCAAGCGGAATAAAAAATCAAGGTAATTTTATACCAAACAAATATTTTTACAAGATACTCGCCGCCATTATATATACTTTTTAGAGTTGCCATATAAATATTTTTTGCCGTATTGATTGGATTTTTATTTTAGAACAGTCTCATTTATTATAAGAGACAACTTATCAATAATTAAGACATTATCGAAATAAGCTATCTATAATAAATAAAATTACTATTATATTCGATATTTAATTGCTAATGGGCCGGATAAAAGTTACAAGTAACACAAAAAGTAAAAAAGCGAACAACCAATATTAAGTAAATTATGGGCAAATTTAGTATACATACATAAGTATACGTAGATAAATCGTTTTATTGCACTAAAAGACATACATGCTTGGTAAATACATAATTACAAACCAATACATAACACAATTGTTAAACACAAAACATTATTAATAAATATATTATGATGAAACTGCAAACTACACATACATTTTGCAGCAGTGCAAAAGGGCAATAACTCAATATAACTTCCACTCAAAGAGTGAATCAGTGATTTTTAATTTTTGCCGGAGCAACCTGAGTAAAAGTAAATTTTTTAAACAGGTAACAATATTCAATCATACATCAACTTAATAGAAACACAATGCGTTAATGTATGAAAACTAGGCAGGTAACATTTTAATCCTTAACCGTTATTGTATATGCAACTACGCCGGTTAAAGGGTAAATATAAATTAACAACATACTAAAATGAATTTGTTTCTCTAATGTTCACGATATAAAACTTATCTTATTCAAACATTTTAGATGTTTTTTTAGTAATTATCCTTAAATTTAACCCGGCGTCATTGTGGTAGGAAACAGTTACATGGACGTTGAGGTGGGTCAATTTTACCCATATATTTAATACATGGTATTTCTATAGTTTATAAGTAAATTTATAAACTGTGTTATTATATCAGTAAGAGGGTATTCTGGTGGTGATAATGCAAACGAAAAATTATAATTTAGTAATGCTTTATTAAGTTCCATCTACTTTTATACAACTTACCAAAAGGGTACAAAATTAAGATCTCTTACGTTTTCATAAAATTCCTATAGAAATAACGTAAGTTACGTTCGGTTATTTTTGACACTTTAACCCGCATAGCTCGCAGCGCAGTTGCTATCGAATTCATTTCTCTTCGAAAACATTTAGAGCATAGTATTGGTGACAGCTACTGAGCAGAAGAGCAACGTCTCGCGCGTACTTTACAAAATATTAGAAATTCTAAACTAAGCGGGTCATTTTGACCCAACCTCAATGACGCCGGGTTAAAGTAGGTAAATACTTTTCTCAGTACTGGTATCATTCCTTCTGGCGACAATGGCGCAACGTCTGCGGACTTCTTTCGTGAAACAGACTCTAAAGGACTTTTTGGCGGGAAAGTTGTTGTTTGTAAAGTGTGTGGTTTTGTTTATTTATGTAAATTTGTCTCGAGTGTTGGCAAATCAAATAAAGCAGTACAACAACGGTCACTTTGAGTTGTATCAAAAAGTCCGCATGTGGTTTCAATAAAGTCCCACATCTTTATTGAATCTTATGTTGAACTTATCATGCTCATCACGTTCCTCACCCATTTCTTCATTAACTAAGCAAAAAAAAAAACTTATGATGAGGCAGTATATTGTATGACTTCAGCCTGTTTGAAATAGAAGGAATAAAATAAAATATGTCAAAACAAATCCTTCGTATGCTTCTTGTCATAAACGCAACGCTTAACGTTACAATTTTGTTAAATTTATTAAAATTGTTCATTTCTTAAATTAATTGGACCTTTCTGAATGCAATAATGAAATCCCAAATATCTGTGTTGTTGTTTCTACTAGCCATTAATAAGAGTAAGTCTGTGTTATAATTTAAAACGAAACGGGTGTGGCCGCTCTTACCTTATTCCTATAACTTGGTAGTATCGCTTCACTTGAATATATTCCTATTCAATGGCCTATTGTGTATTGTTATTTTTTATGTATTATTTGTCATTTATCACTGTTATCTAATACTACGGTATAACGGCAGAGCTTTTAAAAGCCGGTGGACAATCCGTACTTAGAGCAATAGATGACTTTTTTAATACCATCATTCACCGGGGAACTACATCGGAGGCGTGGTTCAGAAGCTTTGTTGTCTTGTTCTTCACGAATGGTGATCTCTGGAATTTTTGAAGAATTATGAGCTGATAGCGCTTCTGAGACACATCTCTATGTTTTTTTCCAAGTTTGTGATAAACCATTAGAATCAATGAATTCCAACCACTGTGCTGTTTGTCAGGCTATACAGAAGACTTTGTATAACGAGCGTGCATGGAATTTGTTGACTTTTTGGAAACAAAGGTTTCCACTAAAACCTGGACTGTGCTGAAGGCTTTACAGCTATCTGGTATCAATTGGTGATATATTAATAGTTTTGAAATGTCTCTAATGCAGTAACAATAACCAATCAGCTGTAAAGACCAATCCATTTGCATTGTAGACTAAGTTTTCAAACACAATGGAGGTAGAGGGTTAAGACCCTAAGTGGACTAAACAAGGCATTAACATAAATGGGTAGTTTTACTAGGTATTAGACTTAATACTGAGTTGTCTAGGTAGGTACCATCACGGTGCCAGATATTGTCTTGTGAAACAATAGTATTATGCACTTATGTATTTTGGAATGAGGGCACTGTAGCTAGTGAAATTACCAGGTATAAGAGATCTATCATCTGTTGTCTCTAGTGTCAGGTGCAGTGTGGCATCGACCGAGAATAATAATTATCTATCACTTGTTGGTCTCCTTCATTGCCGCTTTGTCATGATCAGGTGTATCACTTACCAAGTGAGCGTCCTGCCCAAACCTGTACACTAATAACATTAATACAAGTAAATTTCTCTGAAAATATCTTTATGGTGGAGTCTTTACTTGGGCCAAACTATCCAACTTTGCTGGTATAAAAGTGAGTGGGAAGCTAGTAGGAGTATTCAGTTGTGCTAGGTGGCATTCAGCAAAATATGGCACTGATTCTGCAATGCTTCAAGACAATGCTGAGTCATGGACACCGACATGGGGATTTGTTAACAAGTTTTAAAGCAATGGGTAATGGAGTGTGTAAGAGCGTCGGTGGCTCAATGGTGTGTACTGTCGCCCTCCAACCGGCAGAGCTGAGGTTCAAATCCCGCCACGTACCAATTTTCGAAATTATATGTACGTTATCCGACGCTCTTACGTTGAAGGAAAACATCGTGAGAAAACCTTCATGCACGCCTGCGAAGAGATTCAAAGGTTGTGCGTAAAGTTGTCCAATCCGCAGTGAGCCCGCGTGGACGACTAAGGCCTAAGCACCCTATACGGGTATGCTCGTGCCCCTCGGTGGGGATGTTTAATGAGCTGATGATGATGGGCAATGGAGTGAGCTTTGCTGGGGGTCTTGCTTAGTGTTAAAATGGGAAATGATGTTAAGTATCATAGAACTAAAGTTACCAAGGTAACTTCATCAGCAAATTGAAGAGCTCATGTAAGTCTCAGAACCGATGGCATCTAGAGCAGATGAGGACTGTTATAATGTTTTATGTTTGTGCCAATTTTAGGTTTTGCTATATGGTGTTACCAATGTACATCTGCGACTCCAGGATGCACAGAACCTTTCAACTGGCGTGGAGTTGGATACTTAGGCAACCCATGTCCTGACAGTGATGATGTTTGTATTAAGCTCATTGAGAGAAGGGGAGGTATGTTTAATTTCTGATTTTGCATAATAATATTGGCTGTTTCAGGATACATATAAATGCAAAACTATACAAATTGAGTACTGTGATAATTCAATATTGCTTTAGTTTACACTGCTGTGTATATTAAAACATAACTTACATACCACGAGACAACTACTTGTGTAAATAAAATGTTTTACCTATACTAAAATTTGAAATGTCCATTTCAGCTAAATATATATTTTAAATCCTCCTCTTAATAGGCCGACTTCCTAAGTCAATAAATAATTTTATCGTTGTTAGTTTTAGATTTACAAATAATGCAATACGAAGTATTAAACACAAATCCTGTTTGGGCACAACAACTTTATTATTTTATAACTATAAAATAACTCACAAAATTAAATTCATCACAATTGTAAAACATTTTTAATAATTTTATTTTATGTAATTTGCGAAATAAGTTATAATGTATGTAAAATTAAAAGTCGGTCGGATCTGTTGTGTCAGAGACATTAAAAGACTTAATGCAACACAATACAATAATTATATTACTAGTATCTAAATTTATGTATAGTTAAATACTTTTGATGTGTTTATGTAAGTTTGTAAGTTTGCAGTTTTTGGGTCACATTATTATTTTTATTGTTATTATATATACAAAAGAACAGACTCTTCCCAGACAGAATAATAAAGGATGATGAATTTGTTAATATTTTATAAAAGTAAATCTATCTTTCAAAGTAATTTAAGGCTTATTACCTCATATACCATGTGATATTCTGTGACCAGAGGTCATAGAAATAACTATACCACTCAAAACATTATGATGAATGAAGAAGTTGGTGTGCAAATTCCCCAACCATGTACCCACACAAGCTTCAAAAGAACCTGTCTATGAACCGTAAACTCCTATCAAAGACTACAAACAATATTTTTATTGCACAGGAAATAAAAACTAAGTAAACTGAGAAATAAACAGCTATCTTAAATTTTCAGCACAAAAAATAATCACGAGATTGTTTGAGCAATTTCAAAGCATTCCGAACTGATATACCTGCTGACACATATGAGGGATGCAGACCAGCAGCCAAAGATGTTAATCTAGCTAATTATGTTAATAATACAATTAAGGAGCTGGATTTAAAAAGGTATGATATGAAATGTTTATAATTTTCTAGTTTAGTAAACAACACTTTTGCTATTAATTACCTAAATGAGCCATATGAAATTGTATATTTAAAATCAAATCAAATATTCAAGTAAGGATGAGAATTTTTTAATGTAGTATTTGAACCTCTTTTGGAAAAATATATTTCCAATATATAAATGACTATATTGAAGACTCAAAGTCAAAGTCAAAATTCATTTAATCAAATTATTCTTACAAAAAGCACTTTCGAATGTCCAAATGAATACAAAAAATAAAAGCACAGTAATGAATTTTGATACTTGGAAAAAAGCGCTTCAGCATTTTGGCCTGTTGATGGCTTAAGTCGTAGATCAAATTGGTAGCAGAACTCTCTCAATTAACCTTCCCTTTTATTGTAACTTACTGCTATTTTTTTATGTTAGAAAGTTTACAGGTTTTTCAGGATGCTCACCATCGGGTGAGATATCATATCACTTATAGCATATCACTTACCATCAGGTAAGTGATATGCCTGATCATGACAAAGCGACATTGATGGAGATCAATGCCGCACTGCTCCCAACACTCGAGATAATTGATGTTAGGTCTCTTATACCCGGTAATTTTATTGGCTACAGTGCCCTCATATCGAAACATAAGTACAAAACTTATTTGTCACGGAACAATATCTGGCTATGCTATGTCTATGGTATCTTCAATCTGCTTTTCAAGCATGGAAATTATGGGAAAGCCCTTAGCTATCAGTTTGGACGCCTTAAATTGGACTATCATGAGCTATTGAGGTTAGATTTAAAAATAATTGTTTGTATCTATACATTTTATCCAAGTCAAGCAACCATCGAAATTAAAAAATTTTAGAAGGACAGAGTGTCAGGGATAATGGTGGTTGTTTTCACTAACAAATCCTCATGGGGCTTGCATAGTGGGTAACAACAACCTTCTTTCAGCTTAGGCTCTACAGTAGGATGTTTAAGACTGGTTCATTGATCAAAGAATGTTTTTTATGTTATTAGGGGCAAACAAACAGATCGCCTCATGTTAAATGACATCGCCGCCCATGTGTATTTGCAATACCAGAGGGCACTGAAATGCGTTGCCCGCCTTATTGTTTGTATGGTTGGATAACGTTACTAGATATACAGAATATAGTTCTGTGAAAACGGTTTAATGAAAAGCATTATATTAAAAAAGTGCTGTCAAAATTTTAAAATCTAGTAACTAATATTTTCATTTCCAGAGACTGGTACGACGAAACGACGTGGTGTTTCTGCTTTCTCGATCACAGATGTAACGGCGCGACGGCAACAGCGACATCAATGGCGTTACTAATATCTTCGACCTTATTATTGGCATGTATAGAAACACGACTATTCTGACCGACAAGCACTCATTGTTTGGGTATGTGATGACATTGTGAATCTCAGGAAATTATTTTTTCATGTAAAACATGGTCGCATTGCTGTTTATACAACAACGGATGCGTAGTTGCGTTTGTATATTTGTACATACATTGTACAAGTGCATTTAATAGTAATAAATGTTTAGATTTCAAATTTTTCATACAATCAGTATATAATGGTAAATGGCTTAAAAATTTTATATTGTTATTAAGAACAACTGCTTTTTATGAAAGCTGTTCTTGCAACAAAAGAATGCCATAGAATAATAAAGACAATTGTAGCCAATATGAATAAAATCATATTAAGTTTCCATATCTATTGTACACAATTCCGTCACATTTTAATGTGAATAGAACTTCATAGTTTTAAGTATACATTTGATTTTATACATTATACAATCAGTGTTGTTCTATTAATAATGTAACTTTTTGATATGGGTATATTATGTAAAGTAAATTGACCTCTAATATGCTGACCTAGGTCCTATAGGCTGAAAGAAATATATTTACCGCTGGGATAATAGGCACCATAGAAAATCAATTGTGTCTGTTAGATATATGCAAATGCGGCGGGTAAATGGTTAAGGAACTCCATTGACTTAGACTTAAATATGTGTATCGGCATACAAGAGGTTGATAATTTATATAATAGTAATTGTAACATGGTAAATATCACAAATTTCATTATTATATAAGTAGGTATGCTTATGTTTTGTCAGAATAGTGTGATGAACAAAAAATGCTATCTAATTGCTATTCTCCTGATATAAAGTTTGAATAGCGTTAAACATTGATTATATAATTTTGGCATTTTAAAGATTTTGTATGAAAAAAGCGCCTGATTATTTTTCTTTCAGAAACTCGGCGTGTTTATTTCTAAACAAGTAGCAACCAGCAATTCTGATGTTTGAATGACTGGTCAAAAACATTTCTCAGATAGCAATAATAGCAATGTTTGTAAAACTAGTAAATACTAGCAATTAGGTAGAAATTCGTGACGATGCTCTTAATGCCATATGTTATAGGCAACCAGTCATTCTGACGGTAACTTTATCAGTAGACGTCGGAATTAGGTATAGTTATTTCTGTACAAACATCTTACCGACATATTTAATATGGCAAACATGGGATTGGCCGTAATGGCTAATTACAAAAAAATAATTGATCCCTGTAATATCGATAAAACAATTTCATAAACGACGAGTCTTTACTCATCAAAATTAATCTCGGGTTTTGCGGCATATCACTAGTTTTATTCGCTGTATAAAATCAGTATACCTAAGTATATAACTAATTTTACCTAAGTCCGACCTTTTGTTACAAACTAACATCAATTAATTTTTTTTTACATAAGACAGCAACTGTTTGAAATCGACCTCTGATTGAAAGTAGAGTAAACTTATTTTGCCGTCATGTTCTTTTTGTGAATACAAGCGCAATATATATTTGTGAAAAAAAAAATCTAATTTTATATAGTCTGATTATCTAAAAATATGGATGGTTTCTTGGATTTTATAAAGCGTTTTGAGATATTTGTGTAATAAAAATTGGACCACTTTGATTTAATGTTTTGTTTTATTAATCATGTATTTTCGCAACTGTAAACGAACTAAACGATAAGTAACTAACTGTAGCTAATAATATGATACATAAAAAACATAATAACGGTAAAAAAATTAAAGTACCTACCAAAAAAAGGATAATAAGAAACACTTTTAACACTTGGTGGATCAAGTATAAGCCCAAATTAATCTAAGTCCTTTGACTTGTACACTTCTAGTGGCAGTAAAGTTAAAAAATATGGCTGAATTAAACTTTGATTATTAAACAATGGATACACATACAATTATACTTATATTCCTTTTTTACAACATATATTTTTTAACATATAGAAGATTAATACAGACATTCGTCAACACAAATCCATAGAGAGGAGGATAAATTAAATATAGAAGCCTAGGTATAGTAACGGAATTCTCAGTCATTAACCATCAGTCGGATATAACAGGTTCTTATATTGTTTTCGAAGAATTAAATTGCCCTGACATTGTAGAATTCGTTGTAACGCTCTGCAAGAATGAAAATTGTAGCATTGTCACAACAAAACTTGTAATAATGTTGTAAATAGTTAACATAATGCGGCCTCTCATTTGCCACATGCCGTAGACCGAAAATGTTGGTGGGATCTCTTCTATTGTGTTGTACATTCGTTTAGCTTTTTCTCTCAATGGACCTGAAAAATAAGTACATACTTTAAGTGGGTTAGGTTAGGTTATTTTATCGAGAGACAAGCGAGAGTCGGCTTCGCCCGTGGAGGGTTCCGCAGTGGCAAGGTAAAAAATTTTTTTTACTTTGGCACCTACTACAGCTTTAATATAAGAAAATAATGGTTCACCGTTTATGAGGAAACAACTACATACCAGAAATCGTTCAAACTAAATTTCGTTGTCAGATTTTATGAACCCCATAGTTTAGAAATTATAGAGGAGGGGGGGCTTTTTTCAAGCCACGATGTCTCGCTGTGTTTTAATATTATTTTTTTACTTCTGCTGCTGCTTCGTGTCTTGACCGGCACGGCCAGTTTGCTCACCTGGTGGTAAGTAATACCTACGCCTGACCAAGACAGATAGTGTTAAAGGAAATTAATAATAGTAGGTGGTTATTACGTTCCGTTAACAGTGCCCTGCACCCAACAACCATAGTGGTCGTTGCCTGCACCCGTCACCGCGACAACAGATGTAAGGTCTCTCATACCCGGTTTTATAATTTCGTAAGTCGTCGGTCAATCGGGCTGGAGGGTGTCCTACGCTACCCTTGCTAAGAACCGATCTCCACTACAGAACTCGTCTGCTCCAACAATCGTTTCTGCGACATTCGTGACCAGCTCACTGCCACATCATCTTGCCGATCCGGCGGGCTATGTCGCGGTAACTTTAGATCTATATTTTATATTCCTATACTTTATATAGGTACCTACTAAGATATCATCTGCGTGCTTAACTGCCTAGGTAGGTACTTCTTATTTATGAATATTTTTCTAATTGTACATTAGGGAATTAAGATAAATATTCCTTTAATTATTTATGAAGGTAACATACCTTCCAGGTATACAGACATTATTGTGATTGCCAAGGATTTCGTCCTCTTGATAGAGTTAAAGAATATTTCGAACCGTAAGCACATAAAAAATATTGATATAAAGTCGACAGTGGTTACGGCAATTAACATTGCCGCTTGCACGATGTCTACACTCTGTAATACAAATTAGATGTTAAACTGTAAATAATGAGTATTGAGTTGTTGAAAGCCTCTTGGCTTTAGATACGAGTTTAAGATACACAAATAACTCCATAACTGGGTTGGTAAAAATAAACACAAAAATACATAGCGCCATCTAGTCCCATACTAAGCATTAGTCTGCATTATAGGTACTAAACAACGGATGAACACATGTATACAACTATACATATATTTTTGTTAATTCATACATAGAAAACACCCAGAGCAAAACAAAGAGACATGTTCATGCACACAAATGTCTGTACTGCCCGGGAATCGAACCCAGGAACCCTTGGTGTAAGAGCCGACATCTCAACCAATAACACCACATGGGTCATCAACGAATGCTGTAATGAATCAACAAATGTTTTGCCAACCTCAAATAGGAAGCGTAGGAGAAGGAAGGCAGTGATCAACTACCTACGTAGGTATATCTCTACAAACCAGTTGGTCAAGTTTGTACTACTATAATGTATCTAGGTAGTATAGTAGTACAAACTTTATAAGCGTTATACAAACGGGCGCCTCAAAGATAAGGACACTTTGCTCCCATTATTGGAGGAAAGAATCGGAAGGAAAAAATAAAAATTTAGAACTTTTCTGTTATTCTTGGTGCTATAATAGAGCCCTGTGGAATACCAATTTAAATTTTGATGCCGGAAGACTTAATATTATCAACACTTACCTGATAGAAACGTAGATATTCAATATAAGAACACTTACGTTATTTTTCATGGCAAGCAGTGCATACCCAAATGATAATAATGCATAGAGGAATAGTCTTGTGCAAAACAGTAAAATCTAAAAACAAACAAAGGTGTTAGTTAGGGAGTGGGGAAGTATCATGACTTTACACCCACACATACACACAAAAAAAATTTAAGTATATTATTTTATTTGTAATTACCTGAAATCTATGTAGCACATTGTAAGCATTAAATCCACGAATTATTTCTCTTAGATATACTTCAGTTTTACTCGATTTGTAATCATGAGATTTTTTAGCTAAATAACATAAATAGTTTTTTGTTGGAATAGACAAAGATTTGATTAAGGCCAGTGGCTCACTTTCTTCGCTTAAGTGGTTCAGGAGGATTGCATTAACGAATCTCACGCGTAATGTGAAATATAGCAATAAATTTGAGCAATAACTTATTTCAACTATGAATGGGCTCTCACACCATATAATAGCGACCAGGGAGAATGAGACTGTGATCCCTTTAGTAAATGCCACAACCATTATGACGACACCTACCATTACTAATGACATTATTGAAATAATATTCACTTTAAACTGTATAGAATTCAGTGTTTGATCGGAGTCTATTTTTAATAGACGTTCGATCTTCTGTAATTTTAAGAAAAACTGCACATTGGCTTTACTATTTGTGAAACGGACGTGAATCAAATTACTAAGGTAAATAGACAATTGCACCAAAGTAATAATGTTAAACGTATGATATATTTTCACGCTCACTCCTTTATACTTGTTATAAAGGTTTATGTGGAGATAGTAATACACAATTAACGTCGCCACAATACTGCATACGGTATACATTTTTTGATATTTTGTTGGCCCAGTAATAAATCGATTCTTTGCGTTTACACGACAAGATCCATATAAATATTGTAGAAAGTGATACGGTAAGAATGTCCTCAAAAACGATTCCTCTAATATGTCTTTTGATAGATATTCAACTCTATTCATTGCGAGCACTTAATATAAAAAGGTATAAAGAGAAGTTCAAGCTAAATTTAACAGTTAATATGAAAAAGTGTTAGTATGTTGGTAAATTAACGAACTAGTGTTTATTAAAGTCATTAGCATGTAAGTGATGGTATCTAGCCACTTACATAATTATTTGTACAAAGTAAGACATTAAGCAATATTATTGATGGTTTAGTCTAATGGTTCAAAAGTCAGTTCATACAGCAAGGGTTCTAGATTCCATCCCAATGCAGTCGAAAAATTATGTATTTATAAAATATGTCTATTTGTATTGATCTGAGATGTTTTTATGTATTATACACATTAACAAAAAGGTTGTTCGTAGTAGTAAGTAAGTATGCTCATCCTTTGTTTATTTTTGACTTGCAGGGCAGAGGATGGGGCAATTGTGGTAAATTCAGGTCATAGATTTTAAAAAAATATTTATTCGTCAACACAAATGTATACTGCGGTAGGTACGAGTGGTAATATCTTATAACGAGACTTTAAATCTAACTATAAAGTTATCTTTTCTAAGATTTAGATTGTCCAGAATTTGTAGTCACAGTTTGTAAGAATGCAAATTGTAGCATTGTAACGATAAAGCTTGTAATAATATTGTAAATTGTTAACATAATGCGGCCTCTCATTTCCCACAAGCCGTAGACTGAAAATGTTGGTGGGATCTCTTCTATTGTGTTATACATACGTTTAGCCTTTTCGCGCAATGGACCTGAAAATAATATGTATAACTTTTACAAAATACACACACAATTGCACCATAGGCTTCGCACGAATTTGATTAACATAAGCATCGGAAAAGCGATCCTTGTTTGACATAACAGGAAACTTACGAATGAGGTAAATGTCATATCTAACAAAAGTATGAATGAAATCACGCACTAGTGCAGAGGCAGGTAATGGTATTAATCCCATAGCGACATAAGTTAGGTTTAATCCAGCAAGTGACATGAGAATTTCATGAACACATGCAAAGTTATTTATTAATGCAACAAATCATAATGTGGTTATATAAAATAATTATTCAAACTTAAGTATTCTACTTAAAAAAGAAGAGGTTCAAGAGGGGCCACTCGAATGTATGACGGGACTAAAGTTTTGCAAAGAATAATTTTGATTTAATGCGGGATCCTAATGGTTCTCTTATGTTTGAAGTTTCATATCGTATCTAAATGGGTTTGAATCCCTTGTAGACAATGCATTGTAAAAGTCACTTTTAATACAGTTTAGTTAGGACATTACAGGCTAAATCATCGGATTGTCTGAAAAGAAAGATGAATTCTTAATACTTAACCACGTCAAAGGACGTGCACTCTGCAAACAAAATTCCACAGTAGGTACCTATTTTGTTTAAATACTTATTTTAATATGATATCTAAAAACATTTACATAAATTCCTGAAATTAAAATTGAACATACCTCCTTCCAAATATACCGACATTATTGTGATTGCCAATGATTTCGTTTTCTTAATTGAGTTAAAGAAGACTTCGAATCGTACGCAAATGAAAAATATTGTCAGAAAATCAACCGTCGTAACGGCTATAAACATTGCTGCTTGCACGATATCTACAGCCTGTAGGTAATACAAAAGAAGTTCCTTATTAAGAATTTACAGCTTTAGAAGACACATATTCTCGGTAAGGTTTCCTTGATTTAATTGATTGGCTATATTAAAGGATACATGGCGCAGTGTGGATGGTTGAGGATATTTATGTTTATAAATGGTATGGTACTTACATTGTGTGTCATGGCAACAAGCGCATACTCGAATGATAACAATGCATAGAGGAACAGCCTTGCGCAAAACAGTAAAATCTAAAAAGAAAAAACATTAGTACCCGTGGGTAGCACTGGTACACTTCAATGGCTACAATATTTTATTTGAACTCACCTGAAATCTATGTAAGACATTATAAGCGTTAAAACCACGAATTATTTCTCGAAGATATACATCAGTTTCACTCGATTCAAAATTATGAGTTTTTTGAGCTAAATAACATAAATAGTCGTTTGTTGGATTTTTTGCTTCGGTCAAGTGGTTAAGGAGGATTGCATTTACAAATCGCACGCGTAATGTGAAATAAAGCAATAAATTTGAGCAATAGCTTATTTCTAGTATGAATGGGCTTTCACACCATATTATAGCTGCCAGGGAGAATGAGATTGTGAAGCCTTTATTGAAAGCCAATACCATTATAACAACAGCTACCATGACTAAAGAAAATATTGAAATAATATGTACTTTAAACTGTGCAGAATTGAGTGTTACATCGGAGTCTATTTTTAAAAGACGTTCGATCTTCTGCATTTTTAAGAAAAACTGCACATTGGCTTTACTGTTTACAAAACGTACGTGAGCCAAGTTACTAATGTAAACAAACAATTGGACCAGAGTAATGACGTTAAACGTGAGATATATTTTCTCTACTCTTATATACTTTATAAAACGGTTAATGTGTAGATAGTAGTACACAATTAACGTTACCACTGTACTGCATACAGTATACAATTTTTGCCATTTTGTTGGCCCCGTCATAAATCTGTTCTTTGCATAAACACGACAAGATCCACATAAATATTGTAGAAAGTGATACGGTAAGAATGTCCTTAAAAACGATTCCTCTAATATGTCTTGTGATAGATATTCAACTTTATTCATTATGAATAGTTAAGATGACAAGAAAATGGAAAAGTTAAAGCTAAGAACAACTGTGAGGTTGCTACGTAGCATTATTTAAATGAACGTAGCATAACATAGTGTTTATAAAAGTTATTAGCTGGTACAATCGATGGTATCATGTCACTTATTTAATTATTTAATATATTGTAGGATATTATGTTTTAATTGCTCAATTTGGTGTAATAGTAAGAAATTAGCTATTCGGTACACCAAGGGTTCCGGGTTTTAACCCCGTGCAGTAAATACCTACATTGTGTGCGTTAATCTGTCTATTTTTTTTTGACTCATGTTGTTCCCTCTATAGTCTTCCTTGGTAGTTTAGTATAGTTTAAATACTAAGTAACAATAAAAAAAAAGAAAAAAATTCTTCGGTGTATCAAATTTACAAATAAAATAAATAACAACAGTAATAATTTGGTAAAATATGGCAACGAAAAGCACGAGACCATACAAGTAACCATACCACAACTGAAACTTGCTAAAAGAGGGACAGAACTAGACGCAATGCGGTTTCCAATGAATATTATAATTAACATAATATTAAATAATATACTATATCCCGGATACCTCATAAAACAAATAATTATCGGGCCTTATGTTTTTTCAGATGATTGAAGCAGCACCTATTTAAAGAGAGCAAACAAATAGGATATAAAATAATACGTATGTACATACATACTATGCTGACGTAGTTTAGATATGCTTCATAGAAATGGGAGTGACCAATATAAGTAAGAGATTTCTTCTGTTGTGTGACAGGGGGAGGTTATATTCCTGAAACTGTTCACGAACGCATCTTTAAGACACTGGACTGGTCTGAACGAGGCGTCAACAGTATATTTCTCATCTTCGTTTTGCTGACGATCGTCATCGTGGCAGAGTCATCAGAGCTTGCCGAGATGCTGAACAGCCTAAATGATTTTTCCCGACGGCATGAATTTAGACAACACAAAAGTCATGCCACTACCGATATGCGTCGATGGCGTCCTTCTCGAGGTTGTGCAATCAGAATATATTTTCCTGGGCCAGAGAGGGAGGCTAGTAGGAATATTCTGTTGGGCTGTACGGTATTCGGTTAGCGTCACGTCCTAACGTCAACGATTCCGCAATGCTTAAACACGAAAGTCATTGAGCAATGAGTCCTACCCGTGCTTACATATGCAGCTAAGACATGGACACTGACTGTGGGATTGGTTTACAAGTTCAAAGTCACTCAACGCGCAATGGAGCAAGCTACGCTCGGAGTCTCTGGCTGGTCATGTATGGCGCAGAAACGATGGCCGTTAAAGCAGACGAGTTCTGGAGTGGAGACCGCGTCTTGGCAAGCGTAGCGTAGGACGCTCTTCGGCCTGATGAAACGACGACTTGCGGAAGATCGCTGGTGGAGGCTGGATGAGAAAAGCGGAGAAAAATGGGGAAGAGCTATGTCCAGCAGTGGACTGCGACTGGTTGTACATTAGGTAAATCTGTCTAAATGCCTATGGGCAAAAATGTGACACGCATTTAAATATAAGACCCAAAAATAAATTGATAATCCCTATTTATAAACAAAAAGAGACATACGGCATTTTTTAAATAAGAACCTACTCGTGATTTAATGTCCATCCCCAAATGTTAGGCAAATCTATTGATATAAATTTTTCAAATATAATAAAATACAAACTTTTAAAAGAAAGACTGTTTGCTAGTTTATTCAACGCAAAAAAAAAGTAGGTACTCTGGGACGCCTTAAGGCTTTAAGGCGTACCTACTCTTTTTTATGGATTCCCACTACTAATAAATTTGGGGTCGTTTTGAAGCGCTGCTGAAAATTTCCTATTCTAAGATTCAATCCGTTTTCCTAAACACATGGTCAGATTTTTAGAAGTAGGTTAACCAAATGATTTTCCAACACTTATTTGGTAACCGTTACTTTTATATTCACTGAAGTAGTTGTAGGTATCTCATGAGAAAAATTGTATCATCTCTTGATATGATATTTATAAGGCTTTTCTACATAAAATAATGGATATAGCGCTGAAGTCTTACTGTTAAGTGTCATTTATTATTAATCTTATTAGGTAAGCCAGAAAAACAGTTTATAACTGTTCCGTAACCAACTAATTAAGGAAAAATACTAGGTTTAATGTTTTAATTTGTTTATTGCTTTTCTACAAATAATAAAAGAACATAAGTCTATATTTGTAATATTTTACTACAGTTTTTACAATTACACTATATTATTTAGGTATCTACAGCTCAGTTGTTCCAATTACTTGAGAGCTATCTATATCAGTGATTTTCTTTAATGTGGTGAGTGTTTTGGACTATTTATTGCCTAATACACAGGATCTACTTTTTCAACTAAACGCAGTTACACAAGTGTTAATAATTGACTATTTATTAAAATATTATTGGAACCATCTAAAGAATAGCTAGTTGTATTAAAGTAACTATAAGAATTGTGAGGATACCAAACAATTTTACTAATAATCTTGCTTCCATTTCCCACATGTCGTAAACTGAGAAGCTGGGTGGCGTTGCTTTTAGAATATTAAGCATTCTTCTGGCCTTCTTCCGTAACGGACCTAAAAAAACATAAGTTATTCCGGGACCAATAAATGTTTCCATTAAACGTTCTGTGTCTTAATTTACAAACCTTCAGTATACATGGAAGTGACGCTTATACACAATGTCTTAGTTTCTTGTGCTTCCTTAAGGAATATTTCACTACTTATACAAAGTAACATAATAAGAAACGTATAAGTGCTCGTAAATGATACTAAACACATCAGTGCTAAAAATTCCATCGTCTGAAACAATATTTTTCTATGTTAGCTTATGCTAGTGTCGATGATGGATCAAGAAATTTATTAATACATGATTTACCTTCACGACTGCTGACAGTAAAAACAATTCAAAATAAAGCATAAGACCAAGAACGAGTTTGAAGCAAAAACTCAGCATCTGAAAAATATTTTTTACTAACTAGCTGTTCCTGTTCCGCTATTAGATTAAATTATCCCCCATTAAAATGTAAACCAAAAGCGCGCAGCTAACGAACGCGACGCGCAGCTAACGCGAACGCGCAGCTAACGCGACGCGCAGCTAACGCGACGCGCAGCTAACGCGACGCGCAGCTATAGCGAACGCGCAGTTAACGCGACGCGCAGCTAACGCGACGCGCAGCCGCCGCACGGTTATACATTGTTTTATTTTTCCAAAATAGAATAGAATTTATAAAAGTATTGTCTATAATAAAAGTATCCTATGCTTTTTCTTGTTATATCAGCTATCTGCCAAAAAAAGTCCCGTCCCAATTCGTACAATTGTTTTAGAGATTACCCGGTGAAACAGACTGATTTAAATTTTAAAAATTGTTTCAGTCCAATTTTATTTGTATGTACAGATTTTTATTTCAAACAAGAAGACCAATGGCCCGATGTTATGTGAGTGAGTAATGAGTGCGTTGCCAACCTATAAAAGAGAGTCTGAAAACGCAAATTAGATTGAGCCCCCGGTAAATTCATTCACTACGCAAAATACAACGCGGTTTCACGTCGGTTTTATATGAGATCATGGAATCACTGACGTGAGTCCGGTCTAGCCACATCCTTTCGGGTTATCACACGTAAAATCACTTAATGGATAGGTATAATAACGATTTGTCTATGTTCAAAAGTCTAATTGATTTTAATTAAAATAGCACGGTGCATGTGGTGACTAAAGTTTCGTGATTTTAACCTTTTATCTTAATAAGGGTAGGTATATACCAAATATGTATGTTCATTTGAACAACACATACCTGAAATCGGTACAAGTCCTGAAAATCTGTAAATCCTTGGATGATTTTTCTCAAATAAACATCTGTCTCACAGTATTCGAACTGATGATTGATTTTTGCCACTTGTCTTAAATATTTTTTGGAATATACAATTTTGTCTTGTGCATCGGAAGGCCGCTCCAAGTGGTTTGCGATTATAGCATTTACAAAGCGCAAACGTACCGTAAAGTACAAAATCAAGCTAGAGCAGTATGCGAGCTCTGTGACCATCGTACTCTCAGCAGACACCGCTGCTATAGCTGTTAACACTACTGGTAAACTACCATCAATAAATGAAACCGATACAAACAGACAACACCCAATTATAGTAGCACATATCATTGTATAGTTAACAAGGCGGTGTTGACTGTATAGAGATATGTTCGTGTCAATATTCATAAGTTGATCAAGTTTTTGAAGGTTATTAATGAATTCAACGTTGGCATCGTTGTTCATAAATTTAACATGGATAATATGAGTCAAGTATACAATGTAGTGTAAAAGTGTTAAGCTTACTAAACAGTAAAATAGATTGGAATTAATATCAAAGAAAGGACCCATACGAGTTGTTTCTACAAATGAATAAAGTGAACCAATGAAAATAGCAATTATAATTGCATGAATTTTCTGCCAAATAGTTGGTGGTGACACAGTTTGTTTTCTGTGGTTAATGCGACAAGATCCAAATATCATTTGTATGACGTGAAAACAGTAAAAAGTTTGTGACAAAAAATAGCCATGTTGATTTTCAGCAGTGTTATTTCCCGGGTTTGTTGTAAATTCACTCATTGTTACTGAAAATATATGACGCAGTCATATAAATAACACACTGTAAATATACAGTATTATTTTGTTGAATAACCGAAACGCCTGTTTAAAGACAAGTCGAATTATAGAGTCCTTTTATTTTTTAAATTTTCATTCAGTATGTATAGGTAATTCCTAAGTAATTAAAACGATATAGATCATTTAATAACAGTTAATTGCTTCTTTATTTGGCCTGCTATATTATCTTTTATATTTAGGCCAAACATAAAAATGATTTAAACATCATTTTATGTTTACGTGTTAGTTTACAAATATATTAAAACTGACTATTATTATTATTACTAAGTCGAAGCTGCTTAAGTATAAGTATAATTACGTCTATGTACAGGGGAACGTTATGAGACAGGATCGAGTGTTCTATCAAAAGATTCTAGGTAACATGTAGCTTGGAGTTTGTTTGAAGCATTTACTGCGTCATGTGATAAAACATGTATAATGGACTACTTAAGTGAACTAATTTCATTAAATCAATGAGTATTTTTATAATATTTAGCTTCGAAAATAACATCTTTTCAATCTATCATAGTCTACTGCTGTATATACCGGTCCTTCACTTTTCTGATCCAACTTCTACCAGCGTCATTGAACAAGTCGACAAGTTGGCATATGGCATCACAAGCATAGCTTTTGATGCCTGCCGGTCCATGAATTAGAACGGAAGTTCCTTGAGGACTCTGTTAACTATTGTCTAGAGTCATTATAGGCTGCTCACTTAAAAGCGCAGTAATAGCCTATTCCAAGAAGCGAACTTCTGAACTGCTACAGCTCTGAAAACCCAAAGTCAGGTCTCTTGTAAGGAAACCAACTGGGTACTGCAAGCTGAAAAGTCATCTTCACAAAATGAAGCTAAGTGAATCGGTCACTTGAAGATTCTGCGCAGAAAAGAGAGACACCGATGCACGTTCTCTGCAATTGTGGTCATCTACAATGGAAGCGAAACATCCACTTGGGCAACTATATGCGCCCAAATGAAATTGAATCTTTAAAGTTGGGCAGGTTCCTGAATTTCCTAAGGAATGCTCACCTTTAACACAAGTTTAAAAAGGGGAGCGAGTCACAAAAAATCTCTTAGGTCGAAGTGACAACAGCCCTTAAAAACCGAAATAATAATAGAAATAATGCTTTCACTGAGTTATGTCAGCCAAGTTTTTGCCGACATAACTAACATAACATTGGGGATGCTTTTAACCCTTGGAATGGAATAAAACACCACTTCAATTTGCAGACAATATCGTCGTCAAGGAAAAATCTATGGATGACCTAAGCATAAAGCTCGAGGACATAATTATTTTTATTGGAGCTTTAGCAGGTAGACATAGCAGAGCATGTAAGTAGTTGGAAATGAAGGTTCTTAACAGATATTGATACAGCAAGATTGGAATATTTCATTCCGCTTGCATAGTATAATCTCATATAGCCTTCCTTTGTGGGGTTCAGTTATTGGTATGAATACTATATTTGTCCTTCAAAAAGAGCCACCCGAGCCAAATAACCTTAGACCACGTGATTCAAATCGTGAAATATTTAAAGATATACAAGGTGAATTTTGAATGATTTGCATCCATTCAATCTATTATTGTACTCATATTACTAATGTTTTTGTGGGAACCTAGTACTCTAAACATTTGCCATATTTTTTTTACAAGTACAGGACAAATAAATAAATTATCACATTGCACTGAGCAATTATACAATTTATTATAGCTCATACTGCTTTGTTCATACGCTGTGTTGTGAGCACGCTTAACGTGTAACACCGCGCGCGCGTGTCGCCCTTCGCCACATCACGCGACGTGAACCTGAAATATTACCTTTAAATACAGGTATAAACTATAATTTTATTTTATTCTGAAATTAAGGACCATGATAAAAATGTCTACACTAGGTAAATACACGTGATATCTTACTACACCCCCCCCCCTCCCCCTCGTGTTATTTTCCTGATTTTTATTAAACCCCTCCTCCCCCTTTCAAGCCTCACGTAATTAATGGACAACCCCTATTCAATTAAAAAATATTTTTTTAAGTCAACATTTTTTATATTTTTTAATGTATTATATTGATCAATCGCAAATTGTTTAACATGATTTAAGATTTAAAATATATAATTTTTCGTATCAATAGATTTGCCTTATACTTCGGGAATGTACTTTAAATAACTAGTAGGTTCTTATTTTTCAAAATTGCCAATTATCTCGATGTTACCCTGTATAAATATTCATAATTGAAGATTCAAAAGTATCTGTACAAGATTAATCCCACGAAAAACATTTTATGTAAAATGTTTAGAGCCAAGCAGAATATACACGGTCTAACGTAGTGTTTGTCCTTAACTTGAACAAATTCTACATATTATCAGTGAATATGTATGGCTTCGTGGTTTGGTTACTTACTTCAGATCAGACACTATTATTTTTGTCTTAGGGTATTTGATCGCAAATAAAGTATATTTTTTAATTTCGTAAATCTTTATTACTTTCATCATATAGACACTACAGTATAGCTAGTTGTATTAATGTTACTATAATAATTGTGACCATGCCAAACATCTTAACCAACAATCTAGCTTCCATATTCCACATGTCATACACAGAGAAACAAGGGGGCGAAGCTTCGAGAATCTTCAGCATTCTTCTAGCCTTCTTTCTAAGAGGTCCTGGAAGAAACATTAGAATTTAGCACTATCGGTTACGTTATACAGGTTGATTTCAGTAATAAATTATCATCATCATCAGTTATAAATGTTACAAACATACATACATAAAAGCGTCGGTGACTCAATGGTGTGGACTGTCGCCCTCCTACCGGGAGGGCTAAGGTTCAAATCCCGCCACGTACCAATGTGTGTTCAAAAAATATATGTACGTTATTTGACGCTCTTACGGTGAAGGAAAACATCGCGAGGAAACCTGCGCTCGCCTTGTGCGTGAAGTCGTCCAACGTGCACTGGGCCCGCGTGGACGACTAAGGCCTAATCACCCTATACGGATAGGCTCGTGCCCCTCGGTGGGGACACTTAATGAGCTGATGATGATGATACATACAAACAACGATACTAAAATATAACACCAATTTTAGCTCAAGGATAATATGTGCTTTACATACCTTCAATGTAAATGGACATGACGCTTATGCACAACTGTTTAGTTTCCTGCAGTTCCCTAAGGAAATACTCACAGCATATACAAACAATAAGTATAAGCGAAGTATATGTGCTCGTAAAGGCAATTAAACAAATCAAGGATAAAAACTCCATTGTCTGAAACACATATTTCTTTAGTATACTAAAAAAATCTTGGAAATAAAAAATATATTTTTAAAATTATACTTACGTTTACAAAAAATGAAGTCATAAATACTTCAAAGTAAAGCGCAAGTCCAAGAATGATTTTAACACAAAAGCTCATCATCTGAAAAAATAATTACTTATCTACATATTGTTATTTACTATCATCAAACTACATATAAACGTCCCACTCCAGGTCATAGGCTGTCCCACAAGCTTGCCTATATTTTTATTTGGTTTGTTTTGAGAGAGTATAACATAAGGTGTAAGATTAATAATAAGGATAAAGTCATACGCACCTGAAATCGGTAAAGATTTTTAAATTCTGTAAATCCTTTAATAATTTTTCGCAGAAATACATCTGTATCGCTACATTCAAATTCATGGCGTATCGCCAATCGCCTAAAAGTCTTTTTTGAAAATATGAGTGAATCTTGTGCTTCTGATGGCATTTGCCGTTTCAAGTGGTTTGCTATGATAGAATTCATAAACCGCACACGTATTGTAAAATACAGCAGTACACTAGTAAAGTATCCAAGGTCTAAGATTAACGTGCCGTCACCAGATACAGAAGCAACTGCTGTCAACACCACTGGAAAACTACCGTCGATGCAAGAAACAGCTACAAATAAACCACATCCAAGCAAAATAACACATATAGCTATGTTGTTTAGAAGACGATGTAAGTTATTCATTGATTTCTTTGAATCTAAATTCATCAGTCGATCTAGCTCTTGTAGATGCAAAAGCATATGAACGTTCGCCTGGTTATTCATAAATTTAACATGGAATATGTGAGTCAGGTAAATACTATAATGTAAAACTATCAGACCAACACTGCAGTAAAATAATGTAGTGTTTGTATTGATAAAATTGTGTTTTTGGGTTAGACCTACGTATAAATACATAGAAGCGATTGTGAATGCTATTGCTATTGAGTACATCTTCTGGTAAATGGTTGGAGGAGATACAATTTTGTTCCGGGCATCTATACGACACGTTCCACTTATTGTTTGTATAATGTGAAAAGTTCTAAAAGTATGATATAAAGTTTCGCTGATTATATTATTGGTATTAAATCCTGCAGTTTTCATTTCTTAATAACAATTTACTATTTGGACAATGACGTGCACTACGAGGAATATAGAATATCTATTCCAAACACATCGATTGCATTCAAGTGTTTTGTTCCAGAATACTTTGGAAATTAAACTGATAAACATCGGGAAATATCATGAACGAAAGATAATTGTTCTCTACATCAACATTTTTAAGCCATTTAGGCATTCAAATATAATCAAATGAAGATTTCTATCATCCAAAAAATGTCGTTATGAAAATAAACAATATAAATGTTAGATGAAATCGGATAATTTTAAAAGAAAAATATTAAATTTTATAAATTGCTTGATAAGCTGTTTCTATATATGAACTACAACGATTATATTTGGTCAACAAAAAAATCTGACTACTTTAATTAGACAACGATATAAAAAGTATGATTCATTCGGTTTATCTTCTAAACAATATTTTTAAGATTTCGGTATTGAGATTTAATTCCCTTATTACCTATTAAAACAATGTAGTGAAAGTCATTTTGGTGCGATATTTCTCAATTAGGTTAGAACATTGCAGGACAAGGGGGCGAATAAGTCAATCATCAATTAATATATGTTGGCAATTTTCCGGGTTGCCTGGAGGCATATGGTATGTACTGCTTATTTACATATAAGTAGTGCACTCCACTGCCTTCAGATATTCATCACTCTGTATAGCATAGCTATAAGGTGATTAGGCTGGCACCCACCACGTTGGTCCAATGTGGATTGGTGGGTGTTATGGACTACCGTCCTAAGATTGTAGCCAGGACCAACGGCTTAACGTGCTCCCCGAAACACGATACTGCTTTTCGGACAATCAGGTGATATAGCCTGCACTGTCCTAACCAAATTAGGAATCGCACAAAGTGACATTCCCCGCGGGGTTCGAACCCATGACCAGGTCACGCGGCCGATCGCTATGCCCACTAGGCCACGGAGGCATTTATTTATTATAAATATACGTAAAAAAAATTATCATGAATTGTATTATTGGAAGCTAAAACATAGGTAGATTAATATATTACCAAAAGTAAGTTTTGATAGTCAAAACGTCATCAAATAACGATTGAGATGGTAATCGTAGAATTTTTTACAAATTACTTTTATCCTTTTAAAGCGTTTATGTAATATTCTTATCGGCTTTTGATAACCGTGATAAAAATCGAGCCCTGTGTCACCATTAGGTCGATAGAACATTACTCGTCGATGAATGTAAGTATCCTTGTAGTGTCACAATAATTGTCAATCACAAATTAAGTTGTTTAATTTTAAATTAGTTGCTAGTACTTATGTGCTGAGTATGATCGTATCACATAAAAAACTAATAGAAAATGTTTTCACGGGTAGGCTCGTCCCCTCGGTGGGGACCTTTATAAGCTGATGATGATGATTAAAATAGACAAAAGACAACTAGATATTCGCTCAATTATTTTTCCAAAGTCGACCAGGAACAACATTTTCCTGTAAGCTGGTGGATTATTAACAGGACCTGTGCGTGTAATACTTACCTATTTTCTACACCATCGAGAAGTTCTTTTTGTTTTATACGAGTGCCGTACGGTGCAGTTTTATTTTAAGTTAAACTTTTATACTAGAACTTGCTCGTTTTGTAAATATACTTAATTAGATAAATAATAAACTAAATGCACATCACGAAGAACGTCAATCAAAAAGTATCCGAGCCGTACGACACATACGTATAGTAATTGTTATATTTATAATATCAAATTATTCGTATAGATTTTGACCTTAGCGCGTCATAGAAAGGGTACAAAATCAATAACATGAGCACACTACTATATCATTATGACATGTAGCGAGCGACGTGATTACGAATGAAAATTCTTGTCTATCTGACGCGATGGGCAGAATTTTGCGGCGGACATTTCTTGAGTGAGATTGGGCATGGTTTGTTTATTGTTCGTCTAAGGTCAATAATAATTAAATATAAAAGATATGTACAATTGACCACAATTCCTTAGATAATGATTTTTTTACACTTTAACCACTGCTGTCGAATGTATCCAACTGACACAATACAGTTATAAACAGGTTCAATTAAAACATATTGTTTCAAAAAATATTTTATTCAGCATTAGTATATTGTTCAGTACCTCGTACCTTGAAAGTACCTACCGGCAGCGCCCGTACCGTTGGATGTAACGATAAATAGTTGATAATGATCGACCAAATCTCGTGGCAATTAGTCTATAACATTGACTATTTATCTCACTTTTTATAATCTAATAATTGCTCATGGAATTCATGCATTTTTATTCATTTATTATACCATAAAAGTATCACCAAAGTGCACTAAAAAAATACCTAAACTTTCCGAAAATAGAAACATGACTTCAGAGCAGTCGATAAAAATGTATAAATGACAAGACAAGTACCTAAAAACATTTGAATGAAAATAAAGACTGTAAAGTTTTGTCCTATCTTCAAATTAGACCTATAGTTAAGTAACCAGCCAGTATGGAAATAATAAATTAAATGTTTCTTTTTTGTGTTTGCTAATTGTGCCGCGGCGTGTGTAGTTTGATACTCGGAGTAAATTACTCCGAGAGTTTGATATAATTAAAGCATTTATCGATATCGATTCGTTACAAAAGCGCAAATTGCAACAGAACTATAGTGTAAGTAGCAATTATTGCAAACAACTGTAGAGGCAAACTGCGATCTAATATGAATATGTTGAAAATGGACACACAGCATCTCTCTTCAGTGAGCAGAATTATTAGTTGTTTACAATTATCCCTCGGTTTGCCTGTAAAAAATAAAATTAACCATAATATGCTGTTTGTGTTAATATTTATTGATTCATACATTTTTACTTGCAATTTAAATGAAAAAAAAATGTTATGTGCCGATAGTATTGACGCTAATGAATTGATTGTATCGATTGTTTAATACTATCGATATTATCTATAGGATCGAAACAATCGATAGCCTTTATAGTAGATAGTTCTGGTCTCGAAGTTGTAGACGGATAGGTGTACCTAGGACAAGTATCCAAATGATCCAACTTTGAGAAGGTTTCTCATCGAATCCAATGAGGATGGGCAGCGTTCGGGAAGAAGGAATTTTTTCGCCCAAAATACCTCAGTTTCAAGACTTTTTTGTCCAAAATACCTCAGTGTGTCAAGACGAAAGTCTTTGACCAGTGTGTGTTGCCAGACTTACGGAAACAATGCGTGGTCGCTCACTAAGGTCTCAAGATTGCTAACGTGATATGAGGGCCATGATAGTGTTTCCCTACGCGAAGGAATCGGAAC
>PQWD01002748.1:51215-68669 GCA_019425675.1 Leucinodes orbonalis | reverse complement strand
TATAACTACTATAATCAAATCCATTGCTAATACTATTGGCAATGTAATAGCCCAAGTGTTAGGTCCGGTGCTTTTCTAGAAAAGAAAATGGATTTTCATAAGCGGGTAAGTATTTACAATAAGTATGTACATACTGTTTTTTTTGTTGTGCAAAAAAACTATTTTGTTGTTGTATGTACGCATGAACACACTAACGGTACCTACTTTAAGGTAGAAATAACGTCGCAAATAAGTAAGGCCAAATTTTATAAATTTATTCTTGCTTCTTCTAATGTTATTTATTTTCTATTTCTTTGCAGTTCATATAATTATTTCAATATATTCGACCAATTAAAAGTACGAGTACGTTATGCTGTTGGAATATTAATATTCAGTTGGTTGATAATTTTCTGGGTTAAAGTATACTAAAGTACTTTCAAAGGCTTTTACAAAGTTTCTACAAAAACTGGTCAGTAGCTTACGAGCATATCATAAAGACTTACGTAGAGACAGACAATATTAAATAAATTTTGTGCTCTATATCGTACACTTATTTATCAACCACTGATATATTTTTATTTATAGATAGGTAAGTAGATACCGAATTATTTATCGAGAATGCCTTTTGGATTAGAAAACCCATCATGACATAGTTAATATGATTTTCAGCCCTTACCGATATATGGATTCATGTAATTCCAACTTACCTTATCTTTTAGCAAATTCACCACGCTTTGAATCACAGCCATATTCGAGAACAACGCTTGACAACAGTATGCAAATATCTGTAGACGATATATTTATTGAATACTAAAGTTGTGAATTATAGCTATTTAGAGGATCTCAGTCTGGTCCATATTATTTTTTAATTACATCACGAAATATTAATATATCGAATTAGGCACCGACATAAGTAATTTCATATAACTGAATTAAAAGTTAAAGCAATTAGGATAGTAAAATATTAATTACAACTTACCGATAGCTGAAATAGAGTAACAAAATCTTTTAGCGAATCTAGAATCCCATGAACAGCACAAACCAAATGAAAATATCCATCTTTTGAAGTTGCTGAAATCTTTACTTTCATGAAATACTTATTTGCTGTTTTTGCTTCAATTGAATCTTTAGAAACGTTAGATAAGTATTTCCTTAGCAAATTGTTGATATATTTAATTCTTATTATTAGGAATACTAATATATGAAATCCTAAGACAAGTTCCATGCTATTTGCAGTAGACAGTAACATTAAAGCATACATAGGTACGCAAACTGCATGTTCTGAGATAATATAGTGCATAGACGCGACCCATACGATAGAAACAATTATCGTACTGCTACTTAGAAAAGCTGCTACAAACATCAGATGTTTATTAGCCTTTTTACAATTGCCCATTTTCAGTATTAAATCGATACTTTGTAATTTCACAAACAACTGACTGTTCATAATCCCATTACCGAAGTTATTTTGCCACGCAATTATAGAGTTAAAGAAAGTGATAACTGAAAATGCTAATTTCAATTGCGCTTCAACAACTTCTACGCCAAGCGAGCTGTTGCAGTTAAAAACTGTCGCAACAAGACAAAAGGTGTTCATTGACCATATGGAAGTGCTATAAAACTTGTAACATGTGGATGGCGGCGTCACGAATCTGTAGTCTGTACGTACACGATGGAAGCCAAACACTTTCTGTGCAAGATGCATAGGTTTGAAAACGTTGATAAAATCCTCGTCTAAAATATCAGCGGATAGTCCGTCCATTTTATGGAGATTAATTTTCTTGTCTTATACAAAAAACGGCTTTGACGAATGCCTAATAAAACCAAAACAAACCATAAGGAAACTATTATTATAAGTATTTCAATAATAAACCATTTGTCAATGATTACGACTCTGGGGAAATCACTTCAAAAGCCATAGTTGAAGTTTTTTACGTTTAATCGAAAGGTTGTTAGGGTTGGCAACATTTCAATTCTGTAACCGCAACCTTAAACATCACTTGCTATGCTTATAGCCGAATAGGAGTAGCATAATAACACTTCTCGATGCATGTTTTAAACAAAGGAAATGGAAATATAGTGAAGGGGAAAGGGAGACTTTACCGCCCCCTTGTCTGTTAACAGGTAGATTTTACATCGCTCAGTTTTTCAGTGAAGTAGCCCTAATAGTAAATTATGATCCTACTAAAAAATAGGTACTGACTTATATGTCAAATTTCAAGTTGAGTCAAGCTCTACAAACCCTAACTCAACAAATTCTACTTTTAATTGAAGTAATTGCTTTGCTTTGGAATGTATATGCTCGTAGGTATGGTCATGTGTATAAAAGTTTCAGTCGATAAGGTCTTCTCTTCTATACAGTGGCGTGCACTCAATATATGCAAATAAGCAGTGCATACCCTGTGCGTCCTGACAACCCGAAAAATGGCCAACATATAAATGATTCTCACTTATTCGCCCATTCATGAAAATTCATATTTGAAATAATCAAATCTGTAGAGGAAATAGGCGATCTGTTGTCATGAACAGCACTCAATTTTACTAAAATGTAAACTATTTATTGGTTTTGCGATTCCTGTTACTCGCTTTGCATACCCTACTCATCTCTGTACACGACACTGCTTCTATAGATAGTTATAGTTCATACAATCTTCGTATGTAAAAGTATGTTATGTATTTAATGTTTAATATCAAAAGATAGAGTTACGATAAGTTAAGTAAGTAGTAATATGTATTTCTAACCGTCATTCAAATATTGTAATCATCCCTAATGTTTTATTGAGGAGTTGCTTACTCCACGCTATATTTTATGTTGTCTAAAAACCTTCTGAAACGTTCGCGGACAGTAGACGGCTGCAGGCAGCAGACACATTACCAATAAAACATTTATCGTGTATCATAGTTTCCGAGAACTTCAGTCATCAAGTTCGCTAAATCTTCATAGGCACTTATTATGCGGAGTGTTAATCCCTATAGCGTTTCACTAGCCCACAATATGAAATGGATATTTTTTTGTCAAAAAATGATCGGAGTGGAGCATTCAAATTTAAAAGGCAACAAAGTGCGCCCGAGGTCAATTAGACAAAAGATTTGGTGTTACACCACTATAATAATCTATACGATATTCTACTTGATACATAGCGTTCCTATGGTGTCACGTTTGGGTAGCGCTATTGATTATTGGAGGCGCACTATAACAAACCCACTCTTTTACTATTACTACATGTACGGTGTCATAAACAGCAACGTGTCTGTGGTTTTGTATAGAACATGCCTGGAAGTGGGTGCCGCTTGCGCGTTGTTCAAATTGCAAATTAACCGAAGCAAATTGCATTTCTTGAAAATATATATTGTTATCGACATTTCGGCCCAATTTTCAAGAGCATTCAGTTTTTGGTTATACGAACTCGACAACAGTTTGACTTTCGGCACGCTAATATTATTGGTGGAGTATGTTTATGTCGTCATATTGCCGCTTTTCGTAAACGACTTCGATATTTTTCATTTCTTACATATAATTGAATATTTAAAATCAAGCCTTCAAATAGTGAACAGGAATTTGGCTAATTACGTTAAAGAAACAAGGAGGGCCGTTCACATTGAAAATAACAGTGTTTATTCAAATTCATACGAAGTCGAGAATTACGAAGTATTAAAAAATATAATGACGACATTTGAGGCGATAATATCATCTTTTAACTTACTCAAACGATTACACAAATTTTCGGTAATCATCCTTTGCTGTACTATGTATATTATTTACATATCTCCTTGACTGGTGGGTAACTGCCCAAACTTCTTATAGGCATGATGCATGGGACAGCCTGTCCCTGCAGTGAGACCTTACTTGCTGATAATGATGATAATCACTATTCGACCTGCCACTTCAACCAGCTTATCGTTCTTCTTACGGATACCATCATTACGGATTTAATCGAGATGATAATAACCTAACATTACCTACCTACACATAACCTAGTGAAATTACCGGGTATAAGAGACCTACTCGTAATATATGTTGTCTCGGGTGACGGGCGCAGTGCGGCATTGATGGGGAATAATAACTGTCTATCAGTTATTGGTCTCCTTTGATGCCGCTCTGTCATGGTCTGGCGTATCACTTACCATCAGGTGAATGACCATTCCATCCTGTACACTTATAACATAAAAAAATAAAAATAACATACTTAGCTTACATTAAAGCACGTTAAAAATCCGAAATAAATAATATTCGTTTCTATAAATGTAACATATATGGTATGTTAAATACTATATTATATCTATAGCATTTAGTAGGTAGGTATTTTATAATGTTCTCCATATATCTTTTAACACCATGTCATCAATGTGAACAGATGATATCCGTATCGCGTACGTGTGGTAACTCAAGTCCGTCTTGTCTTTCAGATTCTGATATACATTGGTTTATCAGTTACGTGGTTTATTGTACGAGCTCATGCTTCTATAGAATCTTTGAAAGAAACCGTGAGTAAAATTTGACCAGAATTTTCGATTCCTTTAATTTTCTTAATTATACGTGTTGTATACTAACCCTGCCGTGTAAAATTATTGTTATTTATTTTATGGACCTAGTCTCCGACGCTCTTACGGTGAAAAATAATATCGTGAGGAAACCTGCGCACGCCTACGAAGAGAATCGAGGGTGTGCGTGAAGTCATCCAAGTCTATATGTACATATAAATAAAATTGGAGAGTTTTTGTTGAATTTACTAACTTTTCTAAATACTTACATGTTTTTTTTAAGTTTGGTACCACACTACTTTCGTATACGTAATGAACATTATGACTTTTATTAATCTTTATCCATCCACGTATTGGTTATCACTATAATTTTGAAGTGTTAACAATACCTATTTATTTTCAGTTATCATTCAATTGGCCTATGTTGAGACTTTTTGTAAAAAGTGGCTTAGAGTTTACTAAAATATCAATTTTAAGTCTTTACGTGGAGCTGTTGACAAATGAAGCCGACAAAACTAAAAAGCTATGTTTCGAACTTCAGGATTACTGTGATGAAAATAGTAAGTTTGACACTGGTAATTTTATCAACCCTTTGAAGCGCCAGACACAATAGATTTTCTATTGTGTCTGGATTCCCAGCGTTCAATGTGTCAACTAGCTAACTGTTCCACGCGGTATTACTCGCGTTGTAAAATATTCTTCCGCAGTAGAACATAACCTTACGTAGCTCGTGTGTCAAACACGCGCGGCCGCCGCGCGGTAAGACATTACTTAATTTTCCAACATAAAAAGTATTGCTTATTACATTAGCTTCCTGACAAAAAAGTCCCGTCCAATTCTACCCAGCCATTCCAGAGATTACTCAAAACAAACAGACAGACAGACAAACATTAAAAAAATATTTTGGCATATGTACCGAATATATTCATATGCATAAGAAAACAACCTTCATTTAGACTTAGGGCTGCTTACAATTTTGCAGTACCTTAGGTTAGCTGCCAAACGCTTCTTCGATTTGGCAGTAGCGCATTCAAACCCGCTCATTGTCTCTTCTGCTGCAACAGTAGACGTCGGCATCCACGGGACGTGTTAACTAGACGATCCAGACAGCCAAAATAGCTTAAACATTACAACACTTTACAAACCGACAACCGAGATTCCGCCCCCGTCGGCGGGGGCCATCGTCGCGTGTCCCTATGGGTTCACATTCACACCACAGATTTACTAAATTTGTGTAAATCTGTGGTTCTCACAGTCTCTATTCGCGTAACCGGCGTGTGCAGGGCCGCTTTTCAACCAAAACATATGTTATATCAATGGTTACTATTAACATTCATTCCATCTTTGGTTAAATTTAAAAAATACATACTTTTAACTCCGGGAAATACGAGACATGGTGGTTGGTTAATTGTGCCGGTGAGTGCATTATTGTTCTCCAGTACCAAACAACAGGTCGTAATGCACATCCTTATTATCGAGGTCATGACTTTTGAGTGGGAACAATATGGTTATTCTGAGAAGGTTATAAGTTACATATGTATGTCGGAAATGTTATTAAAAATTAGCATAAAGTACACCTAAGTACCTCATATTAACTGAATCGACAGGATTATTTATTGTGATGTTTTAATAGTTTGTAATTTCTTCAAATGGGTGCATGGAGGTAGGTTTGTAAGGGGACCTTGACGCATCCAAGCAAGTATGACAATAGTAAGATCACGAATTGAATCACCACGAATTGTATCACAGCTTGCGTTAAAAATCTTTCAATTTCTATATTATTTTTTGTAAAGGCTGCTGTGGACGCTTGGCCTGTAGTTCAATTTTACTTAAATTGCTGCGTTCGTGATCTAATCCTTTAGTCCTTGCTTGATCCTGAGGTAGTGAATTCGAATCCCATGGGCAAACACATTTAGGTCAGGCCTTACTAGTGTCAGCAGTACCTACAGAACTTTGTATTATCTTTTAGTGAGGTAGGACATACAGGCTGAATCACATGTTTGTCTGTAAATAAATATCTCCATGCTTGATATGACATGATAATGCCAATAATACAGCGGTTATGTTATTGCACAAAACTACGTCAGAAGCTGTAGGGCGGTTGAGAAATCTGACAAGTGGCAGTGGGCTGGTCACGTATGTCGCCGATCCGATGGCCGTTGGAGCAGGCGATTTCTGGAGTGGAGACCGCATCTTGGCAAGCGTAGCGTAGGATGCCCTCTGGCCCGATAGACCGAACTTGCGGAAGGTCGCTGGTGGCTGAGGTGTAAGTGAGGACCGGGTTATCTGGCGCAAGATGTCCAGCAGTGGACTGCGATAGGTTGAAGTCCTCTGACTTAAGATAAAAAAATAATAATAAAAAAATTTTTTTCGTACAGGTAAAACATTTGACTGCGCAAAGACAATACTATGGATCCTGAAAGAAGCACCGCCGAAATTTTCCCTACTGGGATTATTTTATTTCGATGCAATGCTGCCATTAAAACTTTTTAGTTTCTTAATAACTGTATCAGTCATCGTTATTCAATTTAATTATTTGTAAACTGCAAACTTACTAGGTGGTAGACTCAATACTGAGTCGTCTAGGTAAGTACCACCGCAGTGCCAGATATCATCCCGTGAAACAGGAGTGTTATGCACTTTTGGGATGAGGGCACTGTAGCTAGTGAAATTACCGGGTATAGGAGACCTAACATATGTTGTTTCGGGTGACGGGCGCAGTGCGGCGTTGATGGGGGATAATAACTGTCTATCAGTTGTTGGTCTCCTTTAATGCCGCCCTGTCATGGTTTGGCATATCACTTACCATCACGTGACCGTCCTGACCGTCATGTACACTTATAACATAAAAAAAACATTGTTCTGACGATGAATAAACCATTTATTTATGTAAGGCCTCCTTGCGTACGCCAGCTAATGCCTATCTGACACCCTACCCTACATGTGTGTGTGACTAATAATCTTTCGGCGGGGTTCAAAAGTACAATATACTTAAGTAGTTTCTGTTAGAATAATTTAAAATTGCCGATTTGTGTTTCGCAACTATTTACTTTTGGTATTATTGTGAATTAAACCTCCAGGGATATTTTGTAAGAAATTCGTTATTAATGAAAATAATATTTCACAAATAATCATTAGTATTTCTATTTTATTAGGTATATTTTAGAAAAGACTCGTTTGCATTTTTAAATATAGATAAAATCAGATCGTTTGTTTGGTCGTCATGTATCAAGTATTTTTCGGACGGTCAGTTAGTTCACCTGGTAGTAAGTGATACGCCTGACCATGACAGATGCAGTGTCGAAGGAAATTTACAGTACTAGGTAAGTCATTACTTTTTCTCAACTGTACTCTGCACCCGTTACCCGAGACGATAGATGTTAGGTCTCTCTTACCCGGTAATTTTTACTAGCTAACCGTATGAACCCGTAAAAGAGAAGTGCAAAACACTTCTACTTTAGGGGACGATATCTGGCACTGCGGTGGTATCTAGTCGTCTAGGTATGTACAGTACCGGAACTTCCAACTAGTAGTAGTTTAATAATATTAGGTACAGATTTTTAACTGTTTCAAATATTTTTATTTTAACTAACAAATATCACTTGCCTTCAATGTATTTAATAGGTAAATATGCATCTCATTTGGATACCATACCATCTCGGCGCATCTAACAATTTACCATTTATATAAACTAAGTTCTTTTATCAGAGTTAGTAAGTGGTTTGATTGATTAATAAATATCCTCTGACATTCACATTTTTAATTACATAAATGTAACTATTTAATCAATTAAAAAGAAGGTTAAAAAAGAAAGGTGTATCTCAAATAAAACATTATAAACGTTATTATATTTATTTTGTATAAAATGTGTATCCACAAATAACAACAGTTACATACTACGAATTGTTCTACACATACACTTTACATACCTAAACTACCCGTTTATACAAATCCATTACAACCAGCCCCATGCAGGCTATTTATATAAGTTATTATTAATGACATATGTACAGACATACAAGAATTCAAAATGTTCGAAGATATGACAGTCAAACAAAGTCTTTGATATAATTTTTCCGTTTTCTTAAATGCAATTGAGATAGAAGATTATGAAATAAGTTACTAGTGCTTAAACATATAGGTCGGTATGTATAATATTTAAAGAGCGGAATTTTTTTTTTGTTGTATCAACTTTTTTTCAGATTGAATACATTCACTTCTATATTCAAAAATAGTAATAAATATTAATTCAATCAGTCCAACCAAGCTTAGTCTTAAGGGGCTTGTATAAATATTATAAATTGTTGATTTATTAAAACTTACAATTATATACAAAATGTCAATTATTGTTGACATCGATACTGTAAACAAATATCACTCGATAAGTTTCTTACATTTACAAATTGCCAGTGTAAAAAAATAAATTCTCATTTTAACACTGGCACAATATGGTTTCTTTCTTTTTTCAAGTAGCAACTTAGTTAACAAAACAACTGAATTCTGCTCTCTTGACTTGTACTACTTCGAATTTTAGTATGCAAATCGCATGAACTCCTGATAGCCAAGTTTATCGAGAGCTGGGTTGCAGGCGAAGTTGATCATCGGCGGAGGTCCACACATAAGAGTGATGACACCATCGCCAGGCGGGAACAGATGGTCACGGATCATATCCTCGTTGATAAATCCAGTACTGTACTGCCAACCTGGTGGTAAATATAACAGGTATAGGTGATGCTCAATTGAAGAAGACAGTTTTGTAAGGCTCAAGCCTTAACAATAGTATCTGAAGTTTTTGTAATTTTTATTTGATAATAATCAATCATAGTCTCAAACAAAAAAAACCCTGAACATAATTTTGGGCGAATTTTATAGTTCTGAATTGGAGAATATGACACACACATTTACAAATATTGATAACCATCAAAAAAGCAAAATAAATACCAAAATATAAATTATATTTATAATGCCATGTATCATTGGAAATCTTTGGATTGAAACTATTTTTGTTGACTATCAATTAGTAAAATAAAATATACAGCGGTAGCAGCCATAACTCTTATTCAAATTACGTCTTTCTTACTTATAAATAGATTTGTCCAAACTCAGTGTTTTAAAACAGATATGTAATTTGAGTAGCTTGTAATGTAAACGGAAACTCCGCTTTACTACGCTAAAACTCCGCTAAAAACAAAGGCATCTCTTTGTGTATATTTTAACAATTCAAATTAGGTATGCTATCCTCAGAAGTATTGACATGTTTTATGTATTATTATTACTAACAAGTTAATATGTTACACATTCATGAAAGGGTAACCCCAAATACCGATAGGATTTAAAAAAATATCTGTACCTACATGATTAGAACTTATCATCTAATTAAGATACCTTATCCTTACGTTTCAAATTATAAAATCTACTATGTCACATCTTTTCACGATAACATATCAGAAAATATCATCTTTCATGTTCCGTATCGTATTAAACAACCATGCCAAACTAGTTTAATACACGCGCTATTATTTTCAATCGGGTTTAATATTAAAATACTAGCAAGGCGAAAGTAAATCTACTACCTAACCAATTAGTAGTCTACTAATTGTCAGTTTACCTCATCATAAATAAATGCGTGGCACTGTTTATTAAGCTTAATAGAAATTAGGGTAAACTAATATCTTATAACTTCAAAATATATTTATATAAGGGAAGCAAATGTTCTCATATAGCAGTGAATCTCAAATTTAAATCTTAATGAATGTTTAATTGATAGATTATTATTTTAATTAAGATATAAAAGTAAAGAAAAACTTTCGTAGTTTTATGGTCCATAATTAATTTCACTCTTCTTACTCTACGGGTGTGTACGGATAAGTTGATCAATTTGCGAAAATGTAGCCGTCAAATAATACAATCTATCGCTAGTGTAGAATTCTACCATATTAATGAAATTTCTAGAAAATTTATAAATATGCGGTTCTTATTATTTTCCGGTAACAAATAAATCCGATAAATAGCGAGTAAAAACTTTACATACCTTCGCTGGGCCTGTCAACCGTATACCACAGCTTGAACTGGTGCGGGTTCTCCTTCTGGAATGTTTCCAACTCGTTCCTCAGCAGGATGTCATCCTCGCTCTGGTTGGCGAACAGCAGCCGGAGCTCGTGCGGTCGTTGGGATCGCGACAGATTTGCCGCACCAACTGTAACATTGGCGCGATGCCAGTGCCACCTGCAAACAAGGTTATTGTTTACCAGAACAAAATAAACCTTGATCGGTTTTGTGTTTATTGCTAACACGTTTTTTTTAATTTTTTTTTAGACTCACCAACAATACATGCATACACATATATGATATTACAGTGTTACATTTCAAAATTTTGATACATGTCTATTATAGGTAAAGCTTAATCAATATAATAGTTACGGCTACTGATAACAGAAAAAATGTGTAGCCGATGTCAGTGGCCTACAAAAGTTATTTTTTGGTCAAAGTGTTTGACTCTTTCTCTTTAATGTTAAATTAATACAATTTAAATTAATATCTTTTCTTTTTTGTTTCCCCTCAATGGTCCTAATCTATATCGGGCACGTGGTGATCGCTGGGTCTTGGTGACCAAAAATACACAAAATGATTTACTCATAATTTGACTTGTTACTGTATTTTGAGCTCATTTCATCAAACTGCTTACGGCAGACCAGTCTGCAGTCTGCCAATGCAATCTGAGAGATTGGGTAGTTACGGAAAATTTGTTTGGACTAGGTTAAACTAGTCTATCGTATTCGGATTAGGAAAAAATAGTTTGGACTAGACTATACTAGTTAAGCTTAGACAAAACTAGTTTGTCCTGAAATCGAGTTCGGCTGGTGATATTGTGTCTATTGTTTTTTGTATTATCATGTATATTTCAAATATATTATTTATTATAAGGAATTTAAGTTTAATTAAGTAATTGTACCTTGGCCACAATCTTGGCCTTTCTACCTTTTCCTTGTCTGGATGAGATCGCTCTAAGCGATAATATCGCCTATTGCATATTTATAATCTTTGTACGGTAGGGTATGGTCATCAATCTTACTATGTCTGTATTTGACTCGAGCAACTTTCACTGAAATATGAGCTAAGACTTAAAACAATTTCAGTACTTCAACACAATCACATAGTATTGTAAAATAATGTAACCAGATAATAATTAAAGAGCAAGTTAAATGATGTTATCTGCACTGATAATAAGACCTTTTCATTGTTGAGTCAATATTAAAATATTATAGCCATTATGTAGGTGATAAAATTAATATAACAACCAATGTATGAAGTATGAATAATGTATGAATGAACATTTAATTGTATTTACAGGTAGTGTTATTTTTTTTTTACTTTTGGATATTATATTTGAATTTAATGTGAAAGACGTTAATATAAAACCATATGTTCCACTAAAATAATATATTTATTGAACATACATTTACGGATGTCCTGATCACATAGTTACAGATATTGTAATGTTAGTGCATTGGACCGAAAAACAGATACTCTGGCTTTATGTTAACAGACACTAAATTTGATTTCAAAAATCTTCAAAAGTTGTGATGTAATGATTGAACACTCCTTTGGGTCTTGAGAGCTATAGTAAAATTTTTCATATTGTTCTCTTTAATTAGGGAAACTAGTACCCAATTGCCTAGTTTATTAAAGCTAATAATAAGTCTAATATTTTATGACTACTAGATCTGAGAATATCATTACAAAACTATAATTACAGAAAAATTGTTGCAAGATTACCTGCAATCATGTTGAGCTGTTTAGCAAGAACCTTGACAGGAGGGTCTTTTCTTAGTTTCTTGATTAAGAATGTGCCTGGTTCAACATACTGCAGCCTTCCTGATGGACCTCTAACGTCAATAGTGTCACCCAATTTCATGTTGTTCAGGTACTGAGACATTTTCCCTCCATCGGGGAACTTGGGGTGCACATTTTTGAAGTACACCTGTAAAAATATTAGGAATTCTTGTTGTTCTTGGGCAGCATCAGGTGATCAAAAGATTTTATTTAGAGGCTTGACACCAAATCAGTATACCTGATGACTAGTACCAACTATTGATTATTTTACAACAATGATAGAGAAAAAAGGGAGACAGTGGATAACTTGTGATGTAGAGTCAAGCTTATTTCTATGTTGTTTCTATATTACAACTTACTTACTTACTTATATTACACTTACATGAAAGTGTTTACTCATTGTTTAGTACCCACATTACAGGCTAAGTGATTAGTTTGGGGCTAGATGGCGCTTTGTGAATATCAGTGGATAATTATGTATATTAGTTAATTTTACTGTCTGTCCCACTATCCAGTCCAGGATACAGGAATACCCAATGGATAACAGTTATAATGAGATTAACTATGAAGGTAAACTTATATGCCCTTAATACACTGTCTAACTCATCTCAAATTTTAGAATATTTCTCAAATCATGAAAAAAAATCGACTGACATTTACACAGCGCCAAGTAAAGCGTAAAGCCTGTATTATGGGTACTAAACAACAGATAAACATACTTATATATTTTTTTTTGTAAATATATACATAGAAAATACCCAGACCATAACAAACAGACATGTTCATGCACACAAATGTTTGTACTGACCGGGGATCGAACTTGGAGCCCTTGGTGTTGCAGTCAACGTCTCAACTGCAACACCAAATGGGTCATAATGGGTAAATACTTTTATAATTTCTTTTACCTTAATAACCAAATCAACATATCCCTTCTCTTCATCACTTGAAACTGGAGTATATGCTCTGATGACAAGATCATCTTCAAGTTTGACGGAGAGGTGAATGTGCTGACCAATAGGTAGACCTGACAATGATAATTATAAGATTGTAAATTGTACTGCCACAAAAGAAGATAAGACAGAATATAAGTCTTTATACAATCATGCATTTGAGACATGTTCATTATCATATTTTATCAAATACTATAATATCACTGTTCCAGCAGCTATCAATATACAACAATTAATTATAAGATAAAATAAACTGCAATACTAAAATGGTAGTAGTTGAGTTGTTTAACAAATTACTCACCTAAAACATGCTCTGGTGATTGTAGACCAAATCTAAACCGTCTTGTATCATGGCTGAGTTCCTCTCTTTCTATAAGTGGTAATGGGTATTTCACATTGGGGTCTACTAAGGTCACAAGCTTCTTTGGCTTCTTGTTACCCTTTTTTCTACCCCATAGGCAATTTGCTACAATAGTAACAAGTACAATTGCTGACCCTACACCGACAACTACTGGTAAAACCTAAAAAGAAGAACATAATTAATTTTCATAATGATTAATATTGGTAAGCATTACTGAATTATACATTGATAAAATATACTCATTTGTAGGAACACAAGTCAAAATTAAAAATAAAATATGTACAGCATGAAATACACAAAATGAACAAATTTTATTTAGGAAAAAATGAAATTCACCAAGTTAACATGTATTTAGGAATCAGTTAAACAATAATTATTCAGTATTGTATAGAATTTTGTTACAGTAATAGTTACTTTTGAAGGTTATTGATAACATAGCAAGGTCAAACAACTTTAATACTTTTTAAAGAACTTAGATCAATTTTCTCATTTAATACATACTGGCAGCTTTTCCAAGAACTCCGTTAAAGCAAATTGTAAGGTACTCATTTTGTCACTGTTAACCTTTGGAACTACTCAATAATAAAATTGTCAACACAAAACACGACCACTTATGTTGGAAACTCTCATGCACTTGACAAATATTTAAATAAGGAACCTTGAACTTATTATCTTAAAAAATATAGTTAACATTTTATAGTTTGAAAAGCGTAGTTGGGTAAACTTTACCTAAACATATTGAAGTATAATGTGTTTAGTAGTAGAATTGAGTGAATAATGATGACACAACACAAAACGAACGGGTTATGAGGCGATCGTGAAATCATTATGTACTAACCACGGAGCTCCCCGAATCCGTCATGTTACCTCACCAATAGTTATAACAAGAATATACCATTATTTAATAATTCGACTTACCATTTATCATTTATAGATAGCAGATAAGTTTTGTGTATTATCAAAAATCGTAATAAGTGATATAACCTCAATGATTGTTATCAATAACGTTATGAACGAATTTACAATACGAGTATATTAGGGCACTTACGATTTTAGAGTTATAGGACAGCGTCATTTTCCTTTAAAACTTAAACTTCTTTGGTTATAAATTTTAGATAACAAAAAAGTAGATTAGGTATGAACTCAAACAAGGAAAACACTGAAAAACTTTGTGAAGAGACGTACGCTCACTCAGTGTGCGCCACCAAACCGCCTAACATCAAACATCTGGCGACTGCTCTGTAACATTTATTTTTGGGGCAACAAATGGTATTTAGAAACCTTTCATTTCTATCTTTGAAAGATGACAATTTATCCCAAAATAGATCCATCCAAAAAATTCATACTTGTCTGTCTCGTTTCATATACGAATAATTGAAATTGGTGTTTAAATTAATGAATTGTATGATGTCGTAATCCATACAAGAACTTAAAAGTCCGAAAGTTTAGGTAAAAAAAAAGTTTCATAGTTTTTTAGGTGATTGATAGTGTTGGTAATAACCCGTATAAAATAGCGGGAACGGGTCAGCTGTTACCAATGTTTCGTTTTTACTTTTTGCCGTGGCAAAGGTAGTACTTATTATACTGCCTGTCAAAGATTATTGAAGAATAACAAATAGGAGGACTTCTTGGCGGGAAAGTGAAGTGTCATGTCGTCTGTTTTGTTTTATTTACTAAAATTTTGTGTATAATCGAATGTTAATGTGGTATAGTAGTAGATTATTAACCACTAAGTGTTCGTGAACAGGTGCAAGTGTTGGCAAATGAAGCTAAACAGTATAACGGTCACTTTGAGTTGTCTCAAGAAGTCCTTGTCAGTTTCAGTAAAGTCCTACGTGTTTACTGAAACTAGTAGGGCTTTCACATATCATCTATCATACATCATTATTTATGATCATCACCATCATCATCATGTTCATCACTAATTTATTCATCAATTAAACAAAAGAAAAATATCTAATGACGAGGCAGTATCATGTATGACTTTAGTTAGTCTGTTCCAAATGGAACGAATTAAAAAAAGAACAATCAATCAATAGTGATGCCCATCGCCCATCCAAAGAATATAATAATAGTTATGTTGAACTATTAAGGCTTCAAAATATATTTAAAATACCGATTTTGTTTCTATATCAGAAGTATATACATTGTTTATTATACTTCTTCCATTAAAACGAAATTGTATGCTGGGTTACATATAAAAAATGCCAAGACCATGTTTAATGTTATTTTATAGAGAGATTGTCGTGAGCGTCGGTGGGTCAGGTGCGCCTCAAAGGTTTATTAATGTCAACTATTGCCTTACGATCTGGGAGGTGCAGAGCTAAGGCCTATACACCCGCGTTCAAGTAGGCTAGTGCCCCTCGGTGGGGACGTTATACTGAGCTGATGATTATGATGTAAGAGATCTGAACATTTTTGTACGTAGTCTACGTTGCACACAAATTCGGTATTCTCCACCATTCGCAATAAAACACCTAACCTTATTTTCATAAAAGTGCACTTTATTTTACATGTCGTTTCATTGATCACTTTTGTTTATTTGCAATATTGTATTTTTAAATACACTGAAACCAATAAATATTAGGTCAATTGATGTTAGGGAGCAATGATGTCACGTTTCATTAATCTCATACAAAATATATGGAAACGTGCCTTTTTGACAGTTCATAAAAAGTGCGTCAACGATTAGTGGTGTCAAATACCCAATTGTATGGTTTCTCTATAACACGACTTGTCAAAACGAATGGCACCGGTTAGAACTTCTGGTGGCAAAATTGACACAAAATCAGGCTGTATCAAAGTTATGACATTTTTCATATATCCGGTGTAATGTTTGAGACGTCAGCTATTACACCAAGGGTCCGTCCCTCCCTTCCCTTGTGGGTTCGAACATTTGTGTGTATAAAAATGTCTATTTGCATCGGTCTGGGTGTTATTTATGTTAATATGCATGTATTAACATAAATAACACCAATATAGCAAGAAAAAGTATTTACCTAAGGCTAATGCTTAGTTTGCCCAATTTCATATGCAAGAACCTAATACTTACTGTAGCCTAAGATCTGACTTTGATAGTTCATCATCATCACCATATATTTAGATCTTACTCATGTTTTGTCGTACAGGTAGGTATCATAAAATATTGAAGTTGGCTCTCATTTAATATTTAGGTACTGTACACCATGATTTGCTCATTAAGTAGTGTTTAGTTAAAATACCTACTAACAATGCGTATTATGCAGACAAGATGCTAAGTTTTAGTATCGTAAAATAGTGTCTGCTAAATTACCAAAGCATACCGCACCTATATTTAAAGTAAATTGAGTAAAGAACAACATTCTTATGAAAAGAACGAGGTGTTTTGTATTTTTTGCACTGAGCTACTTCTCTAAGGCATTGTCGCCACTATAAGATTTCGTAAGTAACTAACTAAATAAGTACAAATTTGCCTTTTATTTTTGTATAATAGTCTGACTGTAGCCTTTTATGGTTTGTAGGTTTGAAATAGGAATGTATGTAGGTACTTAGATAAATAACAAACTGTTTATCTAAGCATATGAATGATCTGTCCGTCGGATTATGCCCGTATAATTCGGAAAATTGCTTTTTACAACATGATTTCAAAATTAGGTTTAATATTATAATTAGATATAATTCCATCTTTACAGAATATTTTATATACCTAAACAAATAAAGGCGTGTCGCACAGCGCCTATAAATAAGACAAAGAGTGTTCTAACTAGAAATGGCAAAAAATATGAAACATAGATTATACGATAAAGTATTTATAATTAAAACACATAACTGGTGTTCATTCATACTTTTACTAAGGGATCCAAGTTTGTT
>PQWD01002748.1:0-51169 GCA_019425675.1 Leucinodes orbonalis | reverse complement strand
CCCATAGTCATATATAGTAGCACAACCAATGTCATTGTAATATTCAGTACACCCGGACAGCCGAGGAAATGCTGAGGTTTCGCCATAGTGTTCTCAACAGGGAGGACAACACCGATGCCTTCCATTGCGAAGATAACTGTACTGAAATGAAGCATTTTTATCGATTAGAGTCATATCTAGTACATACTTGAACTGCGGGTCCCTAAGTGGCAATTATACCAAATACATTTTTGAATCCGAAAAATAAGATTCAACTGCTAAATTGTGACAAAATATTTAAGACACACATATAGCTATAGATACAATAGTGTGAATGTTGTGTTGCGTTTAGTTTAGCTTATTACAGTAGCAATTTCTCACTCGGCTGTGTCCGGGGGCGGACTTTCTTACGATATGAATCTTTTCGATTTCGGATGTTAGTGTGAGTCAATGATATTCTGTATATGTAAAGGTAGAGATACGCCATCCGTGCCTCAAAAATAAACCGCCAAAGAGAATACAGTTTGTATCCTCTTTGTTAAATGTACGTTTATTCGAAATTTGTGTATGTGTGCTGTTACTGCATTCGGAACACTTTTTTCGATTGTTTTGTGAGCATATCACGAATCTATATTTTTTACTTCATTGGTGTAAATGTCCTAAGATAAGACCACGGTGATCATATGGAATGTAATAGGTATACCAATTATAGCGATTAACTGATCAAACAACATAATATCTATTCTAGTTTTTTATGCATATATATATAAAGGACATAAGTATTGAATAGTGTAAACGTATACTTTAAACCCAGTATCTAGGATTATTGAAAACCATCCGTAGTCTTCATTGTTTGCAAATCATTCAAAACACGTGTAGGTATATTGCGTGCGTGCTGTCCCGTTAGATAACGTAAGGCGTGATTAAGGCTGTTATGTATTATTAACTGAGAACCGTTACTTGGTATAACATTGATAATTTGTATGATATTAATTAGCACTACATTTTTGTGCATTTTCATGTTTTGTTGTGCTAGTTATTTTATAATTATGTTTTATTGTTCCAAGTTTATCTGCGTCAGTGTTATAAATAAGTATTTGTCTGAGGGTAAAATATGTATCAAATATTTTATTTCTTTATCATAGTTCCATACAGAGGATTTTGTTTATTATATACCCAAACTAAATGTCACGTAAAAAATTCAACGAAGTTAGCTAGAAGTAGGAAAGATTAAAATCCAGGAGTTAATCTGTGAAATTAAATTATTTCGGTTCTTCGATCTTAGTTAAACACGAGTAGAGTTTCAGAGTTTTTCATCGGCAAGGCTTTTTAAAGCTTTATAAGCTCCTTCCAAGGATTATTAAGGTACATACCCGATAAACAAAGGTAGTTTCCCAATATCGACGGACATAGGCTGGGCTGCAACGTCGGGGAAGTTATCGCAGATGTAGTAAAGGCAAATTATGAATGTCAACACAAGCAGTAGGTTGGCGAATCCGGAGAAAGGTGCTAGGAATTTGAGGTTCTTGATTTGCGTGAACACCAGAATCGGCACAAGGAACATGAGGCAGTACATTGTCTTTGTTATCCCGTTGTCGGGATAAAAGCAGTCGACGATCTGGAATAAAGAAACATAGAGGGGTAAGAAAAATAATACAAATATTACACTTACTTATAGAAGTCTTTGACCGGTAGCTAATTATTGAAGAGAAAATAACACCGGAGAACCGTTTAGGTTGGTGGAAACGTATGTGTTTGTAGAGCCTGCCTTTACAAGAATGGGAAGGATTACAATTCGCATACCGGACATAAACATACTTTACACAAAAGGATACATAAAATAGCAATGGGATATGAAAATTTGATTCTTTCATCAAACCTATCTTAATAACAAATTCTGTAGAACTGGTATGCGTTGTACGCAGTAAACGCAATGATGAAGTAAAATTTGGTTACTTCGGTGCAGCTACATATAAGCGTCTTTATTATATGGTCGCCGATAATACATACGTGAAAAAAAATGTGTGTATCAACGGGATATTCATGACCAAAAATTGATAGTAGTTAATATATCAGTTTATTACAGCTGATCATTCATTTGTACCAATTCTTTTTGGATTGACTCAAGTTATTTGATGTAACCTGCCGGTGGTACTTTCTTATTCCTTGAATAGTAGAGCCAGAAGACATTTAAAGGTAACATGTAAACGCATCGAGTCTTTAAGGGTGAAAAAGGTTGGCAAATACGATGACATTTTCCTAGTACCTAGTACCATAAATGAACATTAGTTCAAATTCCCTTTATAATTGAATAAATTGACTCGCAGGACTTGCGAGTACCTCCTTTATGCATTAAATAAAATGTCTATATACATATAATAATATTCTAATAATAATATCTCTTACAAGTATATCCGGCCATAAAGAGCTATAAGTAAATCTTGTCTATAACGTTTTCAATTTCTTTTTGTTTATTCCGAATAATCATCCCAGCCGGTTTTGGCTATAGTATGCTTCAAGGACGTCCACATTGGGTTTCATTGTGATCTAACTTTGCCCTTGCCATTCGTTTTTTTGCAAAATCTGACTTAACCTCTTCGTAAAAGTTAATTTGGGTTTGCAGTTTAAGATTTAAACATTTTGATTTAAATCAGGCTCTATTTTCATGCAATACTTAGAACATGCGTCTTGTTTATAATACGCATGTTATATCTTCATTGTTATAGTCATTGTGGTGGTTTTTGTCAATTATTCGACCAGATAAGTTAAAAATTGCTAGCACTCAACATACCTGTACCACAGAATCGACGAGTAGAATAACATACACCGCACAAGCACCAAGAATAGTAAAAGCCATCGCCCAGTCTATGAATATCCTGAAAAACACCACCACAAAATTTTAGGATTCAAATTTTATATAAATGTGTTATTAAGATATGACTAGTGAATTCATAATAAGAAGAAAAATTTGGGTGCTGCAACGTCTAAGTTACTCAGACAATATATCCAGGGAATTTAAATTATGTTGAAAATTACCGAATGGGCATTTAACAATAATAGCTACTTTGATTTTTTATGAATAAATTTTGCTAAATACGTACTTATAATGGGAACAAAGTTTTAACATTGGATATATTTTTTTCAATGTACACAGAAATCATTTAGAAACAGATAAACATTATGGATGATTGTCCATCAGTTAAAAATATAATTAATATTATGGTCTTATACGTAAAGTCGACAGCCTGATGATCTTACGTTGGAGCAAAACGTGTTTTATTGTTTTCGGGCATATCAACAAAAACCTTTAGTCAACTTATGAGCGATAAGAATTGATTTTCGATTGAAGGTATTTTATTCAATAAGAAAATAACAAATAATATTAAAAACATATCCTTTTTTATGTATATTTCTCCAAAAGACCTTCTCGTAAGCAGATAAAACTGTCTTTTCAGGATATAAAAAAATAAATTGATAAATATCCACTGACATTGACACAAGGCCATCTAGCCCCAAGTTAAGCGTGAAGCTTGTATTGCGGGTATTAAATAACTGACTGAAACACCGGACCAATACTAATAGACAAATGTTCATGCACACAAATGTTTATATCCCGCGAATCGAACCCGGAATCCATGTATGCTCAAAGAATTGTATGAATAATATAAAATATAGAAGAGAATTTTTTAAATAACTATTAATAATGCGTGGACTACGTAAATATATAACATTATACTGATATGATTGAGCGGTTAAGTTTAATTTCAGGTAACTAGAAAACCAAGTATTATTTAGTTGATGAGTTTATGACCAAGCGAAAATGTCACGGTGAACCTCTGCCGATTTAAACTCAGTTGCAATTTTTTTGCACCAATAAACATTACTATTAAAGTAAAATTCATTGTAAGTAAGCTTAAATTATTTTCCATAGATTATTCCTTAATTTTATATGACCGTTGTTCATCTAAGTTCACATCGGACTACCATTGGGCTGATGGAAAATCATCAAGCGTACATAGTTGATATTACAAAGGGTTGTACATGGCATTTTTATTCCTCATTCCTCTTGTTCATTTTAACTGCACTGTTCTGAAACACATTCCGGATTCTGTTTCCGAAATTTGGGATTTTTAATCTAGAGTAAAAAGTTTATCTAGGCAAGCTTATCCACTCTAGGCATCACCATTGCGGGACATATTAGAAAATAAACCAAACTTGAATATGTTTGTTCATAATTAAAACTTGTCTGTTGTGTTGGTGTTGGTTATTACATAAATCTTTGTAAAATTCTTAAAATACATCTTTATTATAACATACATCCTTAAAATAGTGTCCTCACGTTATATAGTGTTATCTCGCCATAATCCTTGTTGATTTAAAGTAACTATACTTAATACTCTAATTATATGAGTCCTTCGGCATATTTAAACTGTTAATATTTCTACGTCAGAGTCACGCTACCGCAACGTGCATGTCTCAGCAGCGATTTCAATCCATTTGGTCGTTTGATCGACTGATTAATTATATCAAACTCAAGGAGACGGTCATGTTGGTGTTCTACTTACTGCCTACATCAGAAAAAAAAGAAAACCAATCCATACTAATATTATACATGTGAAAGTAACTTTGTCTGTCTGTTTGTTGCGCTTTAAAAAAGCCCCAAAGCTTTAAAATATGGTATACATTTTATACCATTGGAAAGACGATATATGATATGATCTTCAGTAGCGCGAAAATAATATTCGGTTTTCGTAACCAGGATAAGCCAACGGGAAACCGTGTTACCCATATTAAACGCGAGCGAAATCGCAGCCACAAGCTAGTAATCTGGAAAAACGAATCGTGTGATCGTTTATCCAATATCGCATTGATTGATACGGCATCTCTAAGAGTTGTCTGTCAATAAATTTTCTGCTGTGGCTTTTTTCACCACAGTTGAGCCAGTATACGTAAAGTTCTTATAATGAAATACAAAACTGATCACAAGATATTTTAAGCAAGTCCTATATTTGATTCGCATTAGAAATTTATATGTGCAAGTCATTTCTTTTGTCACTGAAATTTTTAGTTATCAAACCTTTGTAGGTTTTGCTGATCCCACGTGGTATAGCAACTGTCGCTTTTAATAAACCAGTATCCTAAAAAACTGTATCAGTTGCTAATTTGTGACATATCGTGAAATTTGCTTACCGACCAACATGAACGTCAAAGAACCCTTTTCAAAAATAATTATAACTCGTCATATTTAAGGAACTTAAATGTAATATGGCTTTGAAATTAGCGAAGTTTATAATTTAACACTTTAACGACCCCAACCAGATGGACGGATGATCTGGTTAAGGTGGCGGGTAGCAGATGGATGTCAACTGCAAGGGATCGGTCCGCGTGGAAATCATTAGGGAGGCTTCGTTCAGCAGTGGAAAATGGGCTGTAATGATGATGATGATGATATTTAACACAAATCTGTACTGAACCATTTATGTTTTAACCCACCTCACACATGTCTGGAATTAAATATTTGTACTTAGGTATTTCATTCGTAAATGTGATTCTTGACATGTAACATAGTTGCTGTATCATTTTATCTTTATTTGCGTTAAGGTCGTAGACGTATAATTATAGTAATAAAATTTTGTTGGCAACTAAATTCAATGCTTTTACTTTTATAAAATAGATAATTACTACTTTTTGTATAACGTTACTTATGTATTTTTATTTCACGTTATAATTATCGTGTGTATTATTGGATAGATTTTCAAGAATATACCTACCGTTTGCAGATAAGAATTATTAGTTTCAGTTTAGTTTTAATTTACATTATTACACGCTGTTCTTTTATAAATTGATAAATAAAGCTAACACCAAGGGTTCCGGGTCCGATCCCCAGGCAGTACAAACATTTGTGTGCATGAACATGTCTGTTTGTAATGGTCTGGGTGATTCCTATGTATAATATGTATGTATTTACAAAAAAATGTATATAAGTATGTTTATCCGTTGTTTAGTACCCATAATACAGGCTTCACGCTTGACTTGGGGCTGGATGGCGCTGTGTGAATGTCAGTGGATATTTATTTATTTATAACGGAACTTATTTTTGGATCTCACACAAATAAAAAAACACTTTTATAATTTTAAGTTAAACTCTCTATCATTTAGTAGTTCAATATTGATCAGATTTATAATGGGTTTTCTTTCTCAGGTTTTGTAGCAGTTCATAGATTGTTAGCGAAGCAGTCATAATTTTTAAATAGATTTTTATAGTGTTCGTAGGTGTAGAACTATATATTTTCTGTTTCTTTGTTGTGTATGTTCGCATGGCCGGTAACCGAACAGTATCAAAATAACCGGTCGCTCTTCTAATTTATTCGATGTTTGGTTTACTAAACGTCCCCACCGAGGGGCATTAGTTGGATATTAGAGGCCTTAGTTGTCCACAAGGGTCCAGTGCAGATTGGCCGACTTCACTCACAACATTTGAATCTCTTCGCAGGCGTGCACGTTTTCCTTTACCGTAAGATCGTCGGATAACGTACAAATAATTTGGAAAATTCGAAAACACATTGGTACGTGCGGGTTTAAACCTGCACCCTCCAGGTCAGAAGCCAACAGTTCACACCATTAGTTACCATCGCACACACATACAAACACACACACACATTCATTCAGATAGTAATTAATAACAAATAGGATACCTCGATGCTCTAAGATTTCCGTACGGCTGTGGCCCTGTTGCGATAACTGCTTCCAATGTCTCAGCATATCCAAGGAAGGCACTTTTGATATTCTTGAAACATCTTGTGACGTTTTACCTGTAAGAATTAATAGTTGATGAAAACGAAAGGTACTTTGAAAAGGAAAACAATAATGACTCTAACTTGACGTAGGTTAGTCTTCCGCATTCTAGCGTTGGAGTGAGGATACATCAATGACTAGGAAATAAACCGAAAGGAATAAAATATATAATTAAGTTATCCAATGGCTGCAGGTCGACAAAGCCTCATTCGCTCTACCTACATATTAAGCTTGAGACGTTGATATTTATCTTATAAACTTATAATTTTAACGAAGAAAAAACTAGCTAAGCATTATAGCTATTGTTATCTATTACCAGTAGAAAAACGCAATGCGTAAATGTAGCCCAGAATTATGGTGCGAAAATGCCCACAATTGTGCCAGCATTCTTGAAGGCGGCTGGCATGGCGAGGATACCAGAGCTAGAGATGACTTGAGCAGATTGGCGAAAGACCGCACATTCTAAAACAAAACATTTTATTTGTTAGTGCTAACTTTCGCTCATGAGCGTCGGCTTTTTATCGAATGACATTTCTCTGTCAGACGCGTATGATCCTCACAGCTTCACCGGATAAGTGGCGAGGGCAGATGCCAACGTGGGTTTTCAATATATGTGATCCAGGCTGACGATGACAAGAAATACGATTTCTGGGGGTTACTAATCTTTATAACAGTAATATTACTTCGCCTTTTCTGGTACAAAAATGCTGACGTGTCATTATAGTAATATAGTTTTAAGAGATAGCGGTTACCCTCTGAAAATTGTAAGTTTACGTCTTGAAGCCATTACGTAAATACTACAATAAATTGAATGGGTCTAAGTATAAAAAATTGGGACTCAGATTATAGCCTCTGTCGTTGGGACACTACTGAATGAGAAAGATGCCGTTGGAGGAATCTTTTTCTAGAGTAGATGACCGCACGACGGAGTGATGTATCTAAGTTTTAAAATCAATTAATATTGCCCCCAAGCAGTTGGTTCAAAAAGCTAAGGATAAGGCTGTCGCGTCGTTTAGAGAGGCCTATATATATTCAGCAGTGGGCAGAAATGAGTTTATATGTATATTATTTATTAATTAAGGATCATTACGAGTTGGGATGTTCCAATTTTCTATTTTCAAAAGGTTCAATGCCTTCTCTAGTTCATCTTCTTTACATTTAGTGTTGATTGTGTTTATAGAAATTGAAGACGGATATATTACGTTATCTGTTATGATGGCTCTGTAAAAAGAAATAATAATTAATAATGCCTATACTCCTAAAAATCAGGTAGCCTGTTTTAAAAAATATGTTACACGACAGCGTATTTTTCCTAGTTAGTAAATTAGCTGTAGGGGAGATCTGACACCGTGAACGTTCAATCACTAAACAGGATTATTCCTTAACAAAGTACCTGCTTTGGACTTGAGTCGACCACTGGTCGGATCACTGGTCCGTGGGACCCTTGTTCAACAAATGAGTCTGGCCATCCGTTATCTTAACTTTTCAACGGTTTTAAATTCGAAATTCGTCAAGAGGCGGAATCACATATATACCTAGATGACTATCTAGTCATCATATCTGCCATATTTCAATATTAATTAAGTAAGACTTGGCTATTGAAAAACAACTTGAAAAATTAAAATCTTTAATGTAATGTATTCTTTTCTCTGTTTAGTTTGTTTTATATTGTGAATGGTTTGATTTCATCAAATACTGTTACGTAGTATTGCATTTTTGAAATGTACTAAAACTACAAATTCATTGCTTTTAAGGTTTTTTTTGTTTGTAGGTTGTCTTGAGTAAATAAATATATCGCTCATCGTTTTTTATTAACCTTTCAGGTTTATTAGGTTATGTATTAAAAAACCTTTTCAGGATTAAGCAATCAAATTACGATGTTTGAACTATCAGATATAGAAAGATAACAATTATTATTTTCACACGTGTCTGTCTATACGAGTAGTTTAGCTAATCGTACAGATCAGAGTGCAAATTATACCTAATCCTACTGTGTATAATAGCATTATATTCTAGAGGATAAACGTGCCTTGGTAGTATTTAAATAATTGCATGCTTTTTATGTTTACTCAACATATTCCTACATGGCGTAATACTAGAAGTCACGTTTAAGATAGAAATGATTGAATCGTATTACGCGTTTCCACATTCTAAGTTAGAATCGGAAAATATACTTATACCTATATAATAGTTAAACAGTTCCATTTGTTTTTGTTCAAACTTCATTGCACGAAAGATAAAACGTTGACTATTGCTCGTATCTTATATAGTTATATTACCTGGACCATTAGTATTAAAGTTTAATAAAAGATAATTTGTAGGTACTACTCGTATTTAAAAAATATTTTATACAGCAATGTCACTATACATCTACTCATGTTGTAGTTGTAAAACAAATGCGGCGTTACCGTACACACGAAATTGTACTGTGAAGTTTTTGAATAAGTTATTATTATTATATAGAGCATATATGTGAGATATTGTTCTTACAGTCTAATTTTAAAATGACCAATAAATTTAGTATATTTACTTGCTCAATTCAATGAAGACTTTGGGATCGAATTTAAATCTCTGTATGTTACGATATATTGTGTGTGGTTCATATAGCTACTATAATGTGCCGTGACATTTATCTGCATAAAGATATCTGTATTAATTGGTTAGGTATTCTTTGTATGTTTTATATGATTCCGTTTCATTGTTACGGGTATTAAATAAATTGGTATAAAAGTTATTAATTGCACAAATGTTAAATGCCATTAATATTACGACTAATTTATATAGTAGTTAGCGATGCTGATTGGCTTGCATCCAAGTGATGAATTTTATAATATCATTCTTCAGAGTGTTATTTGTTTACATATTATTTTAAATAACAGTTTACTTTGTGACAGTTTTATTTTTAATTTAGAAACAGTTTTCTTAACCCTTTCCGATTTCGTGGTCCTTAATTTTTCCCTATTGGACGTAACAGCTGACTGAATGGTAATGATCATTACCTTATTGCTTAATGAGTTATTTAATCTATTTGGACTAAGAAAACGAATGTTCTTTTCTTTTTATTTACAATTGTATGTTTGTTTGTCATGTGTCGTTTAAATTACACAAATAAACAGTGATGATGTGACTGTGTATTTTGTATTTGATTGCTAAATATTTATATTTTGTGTATTGATGCTGGCGTGCCAAGTTAACTTTGTAACAATGACGCCCAGACTATTTGTGAGACAGGTCTTCACAGTTGATACTTTATAATTCAAACAGCTGTACATTTTATAAAAGATTTAACTGATGTATTGCATGGACCTGTTCACATCACGATATACGTGTCTGAAGTTTAAATTCTATAGGACTTTGTAAGGTCTATACTGGCGATATATTTATGTTATTTTTTTATATGATGTCGCGCAAAGTGTATTTTGATGTTGTATAAAAAATAAAAATATTTCTTAACATTATTTGGAATAGTTCAACTGATAGTTGAAGCTGTACACTATTGATAGAATAGTCGATCCTATATATAGATATAAATATATGTATGGTTGTAAATAATAGCAGCCTTGCAATGNATTAATAACAAAATAGGATACTCGATGCTCTAGAGATTTTCCGTAACGGCTGTGGCCTGTTGCGATAACTGCTTCCAATGTCTCAGCATATCCCAAGGAAGGCACTTTTGATATTCTTGAAACATCTTGTGACGTTTTTACCTGTAAGAATTAATAGTTGATAAGAAAACGAAGGTACTTTGAAAAGGAAAAACCAATAATGACTCTAACTTGACGTAGGTTAGTCTTCCGCATTCTAGCGTTGGAGTGAGGATACATCAATGACTAGGGAAATAAACCGAAAGGAATAAAAATATATAATTAAGTTAATCCAATGGCTGCAGGTCGACAAAGCCTCATTCGCTCTACCAATAAGAGCTTGAGAACGTTGATATTTATCTTATTAAACTTATAATTTTAACGAAGAAAAACTAGCTAAGCATTATAGCTATTGTTATCTTATTTACCAGTAGAAAAACGCAATGCGTACAAATGTAGCCCAGAATTATGGTGCCGAAAATGCCCACAATTGTGCCAGCATTCTTGAAGGCGGCTGGCATGGCGAGGATACCAGAGCCTAGAGATGACTTGAGCAGATTGGCGAAAGACCGCACATCTCTAAAACAAAAACATTTTATTTGTTAGTGCTAACTTTCGCTCATGAGGTCGTCGGCTTTTATCGGAATGACATTTCTCTGTCAGACGCGTATGATCCTCACAGCTTCACCGGATAAGTGGCGAGGGCAGATGCCCAACGTGGGTTTTTCAATATATGTGATCCAGGCTGACGATGACATAAGAAATACGATTTCTGGGGGGTTACTATAACCTCTTATAACAGTAATATTACTTCGCCTTTTCTGGTACAAAAAGCTGACGTGTCATTATAGTAATATAGTTTTAAGAGATAGCGGTTACCCTCTGAAAATTGTAATTTTACGTCTTGAAGCCATTACGTAAATACTAATTGAATGGGTCTAAGTATAAAAAATTGGGACTCAGATTATAGCCTCTGTCGTTGGGACACCTACTGAATGAGATGACAAGATGCCCGTTGGAGGAATCTTTTTCTAGAGTAGATGACCGCACGACGGAGTGATGTATCTAAGTTTTAAAATCAATTAATATTGCCCCAACAGCAGTTGGTTCAAAAAGCTAGGATAAGGCTATGTCGCGTCGTTTAGAGAGGCCTATATATATTCAGCAGTGGGCAGAAATGAGTTTATATGTATATATTATTTATTAATTAAGGATCACTTACGAGTTGGGATGTTCCAATTTTCTATTTTCAAAAGGTTCATATGCCTTCTCTAGTTCATCTTCTTTACATTTAGTGTTGATTGTGTTTATAGAAATTGAAGACGGATATATTACGTTATCTGTTATGATGGCTCTGTAAAAAGAAATAATAATTAATAATGCCTATACTCTTAAAAATCAGGTAGCCTGTTTTAAAAAATATGTTACACGACAGCGTATTTTTCCTAGTTAGTAAATTAGCTGTAGGGGAGATCTGACACCGTGAACGTTCAATCACTAAACAGGATTATTCCTTAACAAAGTACCTGCTTTTCGGGACTTGAGTCGACCACTGGTCGGATCACTGGTCCGTGGGACCCTTGTTCCAACAAATGAGTCTGGCCATCCGTTATCTTAACTTTTCAACGGGTTTAAATTCGAAATTCGTCAAGAGGCGGAATCACATATATACCTAGATAGACTATCTAGTCCATCATATCTGCCATATTTTCAATAATTAATTAAGTAAGACTTGGCTATTGAAAAACAACTTGAAAAATTAAAATCTTTAATGTAATGTATTCTTTTCTCTGTTTAGTTTGTTTTATATTGTGAATGGTTTGATTTCATCAAATACTGTTACGTAGTATTGCATTTTTGAAATGTACTAAAACTACAAATTCATTGCTTTTAAGGTTTTTTTTTTGGTTTGTAGGTTGTCTTGAGTAAATAAATATCGCTCATCGTTTTTTATTAACCTATCAGGTTTATTAGGTTATGTATTAAAAAACCTTTTCAGGATTAAGCAATCAAATTACGATGTTTAAACTATCAGATATAAAAAGATAACAATTATTATTTTCACACGTGTCTGTCTATACGAGTAGTTTAGCTAATCGTACAGATCAGAGTGCAAATTATACCTAATCCTACTGTGTATAATAGCATTATATTCTAGAGGATAAACGTGCCTTGGTAGTATTTAAATAATTGCATGCTTTTTATGTTTACTCAACATATTCCTACATGGCGTAGTACTAGAAGTCACGGTTTAAGGATAGAAATTATTGAATCGTATTATGCGTTTCCACATTCTAAGCTAGAATCGGAAAATATACTTATACCTATATAATAGTTAAACAGTTCCATTTGTTTTTGTTCAAAACTTCATTGCACGAATAAAACGTTGACTATTGCTCGTATCTTATAGTTATATTACCTGGGACATTAGTATTAAAGTTTAATAAAAAGATAATTTGTAGGTACTACTCGTATTTAAAAAAATATTTTATACAGCAATGTCACTATACATCTACTCATGTTGTAGTTGTAAAACAAATGCGGCCGTTACCGTACACACGAAATTGTACTTATGAAGTTTTTGAATAAGTTATTATTATTATATATAGAGCATATATGTGAGATATTGTTCTTACAAGTCTAATTTTAATAATGACCTCAATAAAATTTAGTATATTTACTTGCTCAATTCAATGAAGACTTTGGGATCGAAATTTAAATCTCTTGTATGTTACGATATATTGTGTGTGGTTCATATATCAGCTACTATATAGATGCCCGTGACATTTATCTGCATAAAGATATCTGTATTAATTGGTTAGGTATTTTCTTTGTATGTTTTATATGATTCCGTTTTCATATGTTACGGGTATTAAATAAATTGGTATAAAAGTTAATTATTGCCACAAATGTTAAATGCCATTAATATTACCGACTAATTTATATAGTAGTTAGCGATGCTGATTGGCTTGCATCCAAGTGATGAATTTTATAATATCATTCTTCAGAGTGTTATTTGTTTACATATTATTTTAAAATAACAGTTTACTTTGTGACAGTTTTTATTTTTAATTTATAGAAACAGTTTTCTTAACCCTTTCCGATTTCGTGGCTCCTTAATTTTTCCCCTATTGGACGTAACAGCTGACCTGAATGGTAATGATCATTACCTTATTGCTTAATGAGTTATTTAATCTATTTGGACTAAGAAAACGAATGTTCTTTTCTTTTTATTTACAATTGTATGTTTGTTTGTCATGTGTCCGTTAAATTACACAAATAAACAGTGATGATGTGACTGTGTATTTTGTATTTGATTGCTAAAATATTTATAATTATTGTGTATTGATGCTGGCGTGCCAAGTTAACTTTGTAACAATGACGCCCAGACTATTTAGTGAGACAGGTCTTCACAGTTGGATACTTTATAATTCAAACAGCTGTACATTTTATAAAAGATTTAACTGATGTATTGCATGGACCTGTTCACATCACGATATACGTGTCTGAAGTTTAAATTCTATAGGACTTTGTATAGGTCTATACTGGCGATATATTTATGTTATTTATTTTATATGATGTCGCCGTAAAAAGTGTAATTATTTGGAATAGTTCAACTGATAGTTGAAGCTGTAACTATTGATTTAGAATAGTCGATCCTATATATAGATATAAAATATATGTATGGTTGTAAATAATAGCAGCCATTGCAATGGGTCCTTGCACTCACCAATGAGTAACTCTACTCGTATTAGCAATAACAGATATTTATATGCATATATCCATTGACGACCCATTTTGGTGCAATAGTCGAGACGTTGGGTACTATACCAAGGGTTTTGGGTTCGACCCCCGGGCATTATAAACATTGTGTGCATGAACACGTCTGTTTGTAATGGTCTGGGTGTTTCTATGTATAATATGTATGTATTAACAAAAAAAGGATATATTAAGTATGTTCATCAGTTATTTAGTACCCTAATAACAAGCTCCTCACTTAATATGGGGCTAGATGGCACTGTGTAAATGTCAGTGGATATATATTTATTTATTACATAAAAATATCATTGGTAAATATTATCTAATTCAACACTGCTTATTGCCATTCTTAGCATGAGTATTAGTGATAAGAATTTAAGGTGCATAATATCATTATCAGTAAGGGTTTAAATATAATACAGGTGCGATTTAAATATGTTGCATACTAATAAATAGTCTATAGTATCAACAATATAGGTTTAGTACCATCCTTATATTGAAATGCTTATCAATTTTGCCAACAGCCTTTATCGTGAATAATTAGCCAATCAAACTTAATTCCACCAAAATCATTTCATGTAAAATGATGCCAATATGACCACATAAGGTTAACCCTGTGAAAGATATCAGATCACATGTCACCGACCCAAACTTCGACAAATCAATCCGTGTAAAAATTCATGTCCTAATTCATTAAATTGGATTGTTTCATAAAAGTCTCAAATAAACATCCTAGATCAATATTTTAGAGGATGGGGGGCGAAAGTTATGTTTATGATTTTTTTTGTTGGTTTCTAGCACTTCAGGAAGTTATTATTATTAGTGCTAGAAACCAACAAAAAAAAATCATAGTTAAAAAAAAAGCATAATCATAGTTTCTAGCACTTCAGGAAGTGTCCAAACGTTATTATGATCATCAGGGTATCCTCAATACAATCGAAAGTATTAAAGCTATTCCATTGAGACTTTGTGTATTTGATGTGTTTGTCGTTTTTTTACTGCCTATAGTGCCCTTGCGCTTCGCTTAGCTTGTCCTGATACTCCTTGAGCAAGAACTGCATTACGAACAGTTTCAACATGATACGTTTTTGGCAAATTTTATTGATCCTGACATACATTACGAGAAATGCCGTACAAATTGCACATTCGAAGAACAACATGTTTTTGTAAAAGGCATTGGCGATGTATTATGTCTGTTCTTTTTTGTGTTCCATTAATTTATAAAATGCGTGTTAAAAACAAATAAAGTCTTCACAATGAAATTCAATATATATTTTCAGAAGCTTTTAAAATGCCTGCTCTGAAAAGAATATAAATAAATTATGTGTTTATTATTTCGAGTTTCATTATTTGAAAATTAACATCGTCGTACCTATGTGTTCCCAAATGGGACTTTAGGTGTAGACATTTTTAAGAATGGATTTATGTTTGACACTCACATTTACAAAAGTATTTAATTACTTGCACTTTTGACAAACAAGCGCGCCTGCTGCTGCGCCATAGAGCCATCTATTGTACATTTTATGTACATTATTATTTATAATTATTGTATTTAGGTCATCTTTTATCATCACATCAGTCGTATTATGCTAAACACTAGATTATTAAGATTTTCACTTGCCGAAATGGTGTTTTGTTTTGTATAAAAAATATTGTATTTGTAATTAAATTAGGGTTAATTTTTAATTAATTAAGTATTCTATAAACAACAGAATAATGAAATTTATTTATTTTGTTTCTGATTTTTTATTATTTCATACGCTAATAAATACGTAATTGTGCTGGAAAATATTACTATTTTGTTGATTATTAAAGCATGTGGCTACCAAAGGCAAAATAACGATAAATACAATATTAATAATAAAAGTAATTTTAAACTACGGCTAGAGCTGTGCATTAAAATGTGGCATTACACAAACTTTGGCGCTATTTCATCTACGCGATGTTTACACGCCTACATGATCTGCAAATAGTTTAAATTGCAGCTATGTGGGACTGGTATTAATAGAAAAAGTTTTAATTTTGAAATATTACCCCGTATTAGAATATAAGATCTGTAATTAAAACATTTTTTTCTGTGGCAGTTCCACTTTCAAAAATAAGATCAAATTAGACTGCGGTGTATCTTATCAGATAATAAAGCTAGTAGCATTTGAAATAAATTTGAACACGTTACTTACGTAGAGCTAAACTCCTTCATATTGTAACTATTCGACATTATCACAGTTTTGGAATTATTACAAACGTATTTTTATGTCACTTTATCGTAATTTTATTTTATAAGTTTTGTTTACGTTAGTTTAATGTTTGCCGCCTGCACAACATGTTTCGCGGCGTGCGTCGCAACAGTCAATGATCGTCGTTGTAACACTGCCACTGCCCACTACTGTGACGTGTGTATCCGTCTACACTGACACACAGATTTGGCATAGACGCCGGTATTCCACACCGCTTAATAACCGCTGAGTTATGATTGTTATGTTTCAACAACGCGTTATTTCATGTATATTTGTTATTTATAAAAACGTTTTTGTTGCCAAAACAGGTTTGTGTTCGCAACTACGCGGCGCTGTCGAGTTTTGAATTTTGGAAACTAGCAACAACAATCTGGATGTCAAATGCCGTTACAATTTTTAAATCTACAGCAACCAGTTTTTTACCGGTAAGTTCTATAATGATATGTTAATTAGTACCACAAAAGGCTAAGTAATATTATTGTAAAACTGTATTAAGAGATGGTGATAAGCCTCCTGACCATTTTGGTCTAGGCAAACGTTTTTGTTCGCTATGCTTCAGTCAACTAACTAAAATGCCGTTAACTCACGAGCACAATTTTTCGATATAAGTCTAAAAAACCCTGTTTAACGGAAAACCACTTTGGATAAGGCATCTCTTATATTCTATTCATCACCATAAATATATTATTTTGCATGTTAAGCATCACTAATAGCGTGTATAATTGTACACAACTTAGCTGATATTATTCATCGTCAAAAAAAGACGCCCTCCGGCCCGATGGACCGACGACTAGCGAAAGGTCGCTGGTGGAAGCTGGATGAAAAAAGCGGAGGACCAGGAGAGGACTTAAAATGGGGGAGACCTCTGTCCAGTAATGGACTGCGTAGGTTGAAGAGATAAGAGTTTCACACAGCGCCATCTAGCCCCAAACACAACGCATAAACATACGTATATACTATTTTTTTGTAAATAAAATGTACAGTTCATGCACACAAATGATTGTACCGTCCGGGGATCGAACCTGGTTCGAACCATATGGTCGTCAAGTGGTACTAAACTCTGTAGCAAAGCTGTTATATGTTCATCCATCATTTTATAATTAACCAGAAGTAATAAAATTAAGTAAGCAAGTATGTTTAACGTGGTTTAACTAAGACAGTTGAGGCATGTTATTTATAATTGATAAATAACTATTGGAAGGTATGTATTAGAAGTATTTTTCCTGTTTTGATTTTTCTTAGTATTTCCTCACTCTTTTCCCTTTACTTTTGATGTTAGATTTTCCATTAAGTTCCTGTTAAATATGTGCCGATATATTTATTATGTTACAAATTATCATATGATTACAAACGTTCTTTGAGACTGAAAACTTGCAACTGAACAGTGTAATTATTATAAGTGTTCAATGTCGCGTATGAGACTTGGATCTGTATGTGGATGAGTTATACATTGACTTATGTGTGTGTATAATATATAATGTACTAGAGCTAGTAAAGATTATGGCTACCGTGAATCCAAACGATATATTATGATGGAGGAAAACGAGCAAGCGGCTCATATGTTGGTCACTGTTACTCCGCCTATGTGCATTTTCAATACCAGGGGGTATAGCACTAATAACTACCTACCACCTAATTTCTTTGCACTACGTTTTCGGTGCACTGTCCTTAAGATATCAATTTCAAAGAGTGCAAAATGTTCTCAGTTGGTTTGTTATAACGTTGGTGCCGCGTAACCTTTTCCGCGAGTGCGTGCTTCAATAATTGCGCCCAGTGAGAACCTCTATGAATACGAATGTAATTTTTGCGCCCCCAAAGCCTACGCCCTGTGCCTGGGGATCAGTGGCACCGCTTTATTTACGGCACTGTTAGCATTGAACTAGCCAACAGAGAATTTGTTGCCCCAGACGGCGCGGAATGCAAGAAAACGTCACGCTTGCCGTCCAAAACACGATAATGCGGGAGTTAATCTTGTACCCATTACATTGGCAAATCACGTTGAAGAAAGTATTTTTAAGACGAATATGTAGAAAGGTAGGTTGAGGTTTTTTGCAATCGTAATTTTGATCTTTTGTGATCGTATGTTTTTAATATTTTAATGAACTAATAATCTGGGCTATTTGGATATACTTTGATCTTGATTTTTATAGAAATATTGCAATTTAAAAGTGAAATTTAACAAATGAAGAAGAATATGTGTAATGGGGAAATTATACGCCGAGAAGAAACTTTTGACAAAGTATCTCAAGATGAAGGTCTTTCACCAATGTGTGTTGCCGGTTATAACTTACGGAAGCGGAACTTCACTCTAATGGGCTCAAGGTTGCCCAACGTGCTATGACGTGCTATGGAGGGGGCTATGTTTAATGTTTCCCGAAGCGATGATATCCTTACTGTCCATAGCAAAACTAAACTAACTGACATATAAGGGTTAATATAAGGGTTAGAAAGTTAAAGCGGCAAAGCACAACATTTTTGGAGACATATTTCACGAAATGTGTAGGACGAGCCACTAAAACCTATTATCAGCTTAGTCGATGGATGTTGAATAGTTGGGTTGGGTAGAAGTCATTAGGGTAAGCTTACAGCGGTAGTATACCGCTGTAAGTATATCTATAGATACCATTCTACAGAATAGGTGGTAAAGCATTAGTTAAATTTATATGTTAATCAATAATGATATTTAAATATATTTATATATGATGTAGATGTTGCCAAGACGATCACATAGGCTTTTCTCTGTACAAAAGATATCAGATCTCATTTAAAGCTGAGCTTCTGAATCTAACCTCAACAAATTCTAAATATACTAAGCATGTGAACTATCTGGTACATCATAGAGCTAAAAAAACGGCGAAATACTTTGATAAAAGGTAGATAGTGCCCATGCGTTTCGCTTCACCCATCTTAGCGGAGACACGACCGAGCCCCCAGATACGTTTTTCAAATAAAACTGGATTATTTCACTGTTCGAGTGCATACAGTCATCGGTTACGGACCATAACAAAGAACATCTATGTGTTTGGCACGCAGTGTGGCGTCTTTATAAATAGCAATAGAAAATTGACACGTGATTGTGGTTTTGGCACCGGAAAGGGTTAAGGAAAGATAAAAATAAATTTTCAAGCAATCCGATATTATCTAACTTTCTAATACATTACACACTCGCCAAGTGCATTTCTATGATATGATGCAATGTTTTATTTTTTGACGGTAAGGTGTTTTCTTATAAATGATGAAATTTTCTACGTTGTTTACGTGTAATGTAAGAAGTTATTTTTTTCATATCGGACTTTACACAAAAGCCTAATGGTGACCTAATGTGTAATCTGTCTTGCTATATTTAATCAATATGGTACTTATTTAAGTATTTGATTTTATTAATCATGACATTTACATGTGTCTGTTGAGAGTTGAGCTACTACATCATGGGCTCCCGATTCAATCCCCGTGCAATACAAACACCTGTATGCATGGAACTTGGGAAAAATGGCATTTGTTAATATTAATTTCTAAATTAACATGCGTTATGCGTTTCCTCATCGAAACTTATTCCAGGTTACAGGACTTGGCACAATATTTTTTCACGATTAAGCTGGGTAACAAGATGTTAAACTAAAAACATTAATTGTTGAGGTTTTACGGCCTAAGAGGCCGGAAAACCGTTAAAATAAATAACACAATACTATTTATATAATTGTTAGGTGTGTTTAACATGTATCTGCTAATTAAATATATGTATAACGCATTTTTTACTCGTTATTCCTATTCCCGTTGCCAAAAGTTGTTTTTCTGAGTGCAAAATTAGTGACTGGAGTCATTTGTTATTTTAAGTAGGCGCTACTTAATGATCTTAAATAACGGTGGAATTCCTACCAAAGTCAACGTAGGTGTAGGTATTTGGTTAATTTTATTTTTGGTTATTTTATTGTTAACACGACTAAGATAAGTCTGAATAAAGATTCTCTTGTGTCCGGGTTTGTACCAGTTTAGTGAATGTGTACTTTCCGATTTTGGAACATATCAAGTGTATAAAAACGATTGAAGAAGTACGTTATTAGACAATTATGTCTTAATTTGAATATTGAAAAGTGGAACTGAAACGCTTTGTATATAAACATGGCTTTAGTATGTTACTTTGTTTTTCGACATACGGTTCATAAATTTGAGGTAAAAGACCCAAAACTGAAGATGGGAAGGGTCCATACAGCTTTTGGGAAACTTACCTGCTCGTGATGTATTCTTGGTAATCCGCCAAAGTGCATTGCACCGCCGAGTCGGCTTACGGTCCGGAAAATATCAGTATCAAAAGTATCAAGGGGGCTTTTTTCTAATAGTGAATATTATTTCTGCAGAAGTAATTAGCCTTTTAAACGCCAATGACACCTGAAGGTGTCAAAAAGAATAGATTACGTGGTTATGTTTACTTATTTAATTAGAATTTCATCATTAATCTATAAAGGCCCACTGCTGGGCGTAGTAGGTAAAAAAAAATCAGTTTGATATTGAGAGATTGAGATTGGGAGATTTAGGACCAAAAACTAACATAGGTATGCATGTTTTAGATGGACAGATCAAATGAGCTACTTTTTTCCATGGACGTACCCTCTTTTCCAATTTGTCAAAGCGACACATTCCCTTTGATTTTCTATGGCATCACGACCTTATGACACATATGACAAATAAACATTAATAGTATCACATTATATTTATGCACTATCTCCTGCTTTGCCATGCTATAAATATTGTCTATCAGACTTTATTAGACTATGAATAACGCTCGAGTCAACAGTGCAATATTATTTGAACACGTGCTATCATTCATTGACCACACTTTTCACGCGACTAGCTGTCGCATGAGCCAAGTGCGCAATTACAAGCTTTGTGACCTGTGATTGAATAAAGTGACAGTTTGTCAAAGAGCATCGCAGTAAATGTATGTCTCGACCCCGTAAGTAGTGGCTATCGTGTTCGGATGACGAGCCTGCAAGTTGAGTAGCTATCAAGGATCCAATGGCTGAAATATTCCCAAAGATATATAACTCGAATTCTGCTTGCTGTGGATGGCATGTTACTTGACGGATTAGTAGTCGTAGTCCTTGGGATGAAATATTATAAGTAAAACCAAGCCACATGAAGTGCTTCTGTGGTCTGAGCGTTTAGTTCCGTAATTTGGGGCTTATTCCATCGGTGAGATTTTAATATAATGTATAAAATTGTAATGTACATGGCTCGAGGCGTCTAAGTCCTTTTTCAGAATTTTAGTCTCGAACCTCAAAAATATATCTTACACCTCAAGGCTTGTGCATTTCAAATAATTCACAGACTTAAGTCGAATTTATAATGTAGACGGTTGGTTAACTTAGAATTGTTGTTACGAATCAAAATAAAACACATGTTTAATTATTCGGTTTTGCTGTTTAATATATGTATAATGTCCGATATGGTGACCGCACAGCCCGAAAATAGTGCCAAAAATCCGAATGCCACTATAAGTAAGTTCTTCCAAAGTACCCAGTTGAAACGGCCCAAGTTTTCCCATCGGAAGATTGTTTCGACCACACCCGGGATAATTAGACCAAGTATTGAGTAGAACAGTGCTCCGACTATATTAATGATTTGTTCCAGCATTGGCAACGCAATTCCAATTCCACCTGAAAACCAAATAAAATAAAATAAAAGAGCATTGTTAGATCTTATACTCATCTTCATCACAGTATTTTTATAAATAGGTACAGATAAACTCCTTATCTTTCGGTAATATGATTATGAAAAGTAAAAATATAATGTATGTTAGGAATTCGTATTACAAATATTTTTCACGGTATTTTATTATTATATAAGCTTAAATTATATATTAATTTAACTCTTTCTTCAAGCAGTTCACTCCTAGAGATCGTCAGATATCTCTGTTCATTGCTTTCCTCAAACAGCCTCCACAAGCGACGATTTGCAAGTCGTCCGTCCATCGGGCAAGTATCAAAGTATTTATAGTAATATTAAGTATTCTAGTTTTCTCCAGAGAAAGAATCTAAGTATACATACAATATAAAGTAGCTATATCCGATTCCTGATGACTTTGAACTTGTGAACCGATACTCTGTTAATGTACCTCATAGCTGCACATAATATTAGTACGGGCAAGAATGCTTTCAACGTGAGACGCGTTCAGCGTTTTCAAAACAAAATCTTAAATACAATTGAGAAAATGCTAACGTCTTCAATACTATGTGATATTTTATCGCTTCATTGTATGACGATGAAATCTATCTTAATGCATGTTATAAATTTATAATTATCACTTAAGCTCTCTAAAATGAAGATTACATTCACTATGCGAGTATTTAATAAATTTTTCTGCTAAAAATATAACAAGACTTGCTCAACAAATGAACATAAAGACAAATAATTTTAGAATGTTTCGAAAGCAACTATGTGTATATTTTTGCTCGGTTCATCGGACGACGTCCTTGGCTCACTGGCTTTTATACGAAACGACAATGAGGTCATGGCTTCAATTCTTCAGGTGACAGTACGTTCATTGACTTTAAATTATGAGGGGAAGATACCAAATAATTTGTTTATTAACATCATTTTTGGGTTTTGCACTAGTCAGCATATTTAGTGTACACCGGTGTTGCTAATTAACATAAAACCACCAAATTACGCTTTTTTGGCCCATATAATCCAGATTGTACATGCTTAAGATTTAATCTTAAGCGTAATCATAATACGATTAAGATTATCACTAATTTATTCGAAAGAAAGTAATTTCTTTCATACTTCGACTTTATACATCTCCTGACTCCACCATAAATATTGTTTGTTTTACACAACGTAGCCCGTCCTTTGTCTTCGCGACACTGCCACCCGCACGCGCGACTCGATGAACGAGAGCGTACGAGCTGAGCTCTATATATTTCGTTTGTGATGGTAGCGACATACGGACAGGTTCCAACATTTTGAAAAATCTAACGTGACATTGGGAGAGAGGGTTGAATAAAATCTCACGATATTTCACAGGGTTACAGAAAATTTACAAACGCACCTTACGTAATTTATGGACGCCCCCTAAGAAATATTATAAATTTTAAAGGTTATTTAAATTCTTTCAGATAAATGACGGAAATGTAAATACAGCTTTACTCTTAATTTATAGCAGGAACCATTTTTGCGTATTTTTGAATGTTGGTGGTGTATAAACTCAAATCGGTCTGCTTAGGATAGTTTTTCTAAGCTACATGAATACTAAGTGACATAGTATGTAGCTTGTAAACACACTAGCCAATAATAATTTGAGTTGAAAGAAATAAACATAAAGCATGCCTATTAAAGGTAAACTCGTAAATAAAGATGCAAAAAACGGAAAAAATAAAACATTATGATTTGGCAACAACTGACTAAGATGATTTATGACTGGTACAAAAATGCAAATAATTATTATCTGCGAATAAATTCTCGACGTTTTGGCATATGAACCGAAAGACGTGAAACAAAATACGTCATGTAATGTGACGAAATCTTGACGACTTCTGAAACAATTACGTTGACTTGTCACAATACATTCCAATTTTAGTACTTTGGCGTGTGTCAATTAAATTCTTATTCATATTTATTCTTAAGAGTTTAGAGTCCGTTCATCAATCGAATACACCTTTGCGATAGAGGAGGCAGAGTGATAAAACGTCCCTACTCAAACCCAAAGGGCCAAGGCTTATCGGAGATAGCAGGATCGTTGACAATTCGATCTGTTCGTGTTTAGCACAAGCTTCTTAGAGGCTAATTTGGCCTTATCTTCCAAATGACTTCCAACTGAACACTGCTCGGTATATCAACTTCGTGAATTCTAGCTGCAGGTGACAAGAAAATGTTATGTTATGTTAGGCGACATGACGAAGGGCGTTTTATTTAACAATAAACGCGCAACTTGTGTCTTCGAGTGGTTAAATTGTACTTTATTCTGTCGACCTCAATCTGAGACCTTCGTTGAGCACAGTTTCGACTTTTGACATAAGTTTGTTAACTTAACGATTTTTTCCCGAGAATACATAGCACGACCGGTATCCAATACATCGCCCGTGCTGTCATCTGCAATGCAATGAATGTCACTTATCTGTAACATATCATTGATATGCAGAAGAAATAGCGCAGGCGGGAGCATACAGCTTTGTGGGACACCAGTATTCACAAGTTTTGGACTAAGAATGCACCGTCTACGTCCTCGATGTACCAATCTGTTAGCTAGCTAGTGACCAATTTGCATAGCTTGTCAGAAAGTTTTTATATACAAATAAACGATAATCGGATAGGATGAAAAGTTAAGCTTTCTTAGTCAGTCGGCATACGACTTACCACAAAAACACACAATCGCCGCCCTGGCGACTATTTGCACAACATTATGGTACCGCTGGTTTATATATGGCTTCGTGTATCTCGTGAATATGTCGGTCACCACGAAGAAGTGCAGTGGATATGTGAAAAGAATCGACATTGCAATGCAACATTTTGCACATATCGCTGGCCTGTGGACAATTTGAAAAAGGCAATTTATCTAAGCACTCAAGTTGAAAGCATAGGTTTTAAGAATATGAAGCCTATTAATTAATATAAAATAAGCACGGGTACAAAATCACAACAAACAATAGATGAATCTATTGTCTACACGAGTGCTACGTTTGAGCGGCTAAACATTTATTTAGTTTTTCTCAATAACTTTTGCTTAACTTTTACACCTATACTATTACCGGAACACTGATGAGAGTAGAGGGCTCTCTGACAGTGCCTCTTCAAAAAATAATCCTTTGTACTACTGGCACACTGGTACTACTGGTACAAATTGGCAAATACTTATGAAGGGATCCCCAGTTCAGAATTACTGAAATCCTAGAGGCAGAAGCCAGTTACAAACAGAAAAGCTGTCTAATTATTCCAGTAAATTTACAATTGTTCTAAGAGCACCTTATTTTCACGTCTGGGACATGGGACAGTAATTTATTTGAAAAACCTACACCAGCTGGTAAGGCTTACTACTGAATCGTCTAGATAGGTGCACCGCAGTGTCAGATATCGTCCTGTGAAATAGGTGTATTTTGCACTTTCTGAAGTCCAGTATACTAGTAGCTTTTGTTTGGTTTCCATCAAATCAACGGTTTTATAGAAACTAACTTTAATCTTTAAAGCAAGTTTCGTACTATTAGTCTTTGGTTGGTTGCAGCACTATCAGGTGGAATCTTACAAAACATTAACATACCAATCATCCAAGGGTAGATTCAAAGTAATTGAGCCTCTGAGTATATCTCCGTATTTAAAGTAACCGAACATGCCCAGGGTTGCGTACAAGAGCATGATCGCCGACATTGCGATGGTCAGCACGCTGGGGCAGCCGAGGAAGTGCTGGGGTTTCTTCATTGCGTTTTCCACCGGCATAACGACACCTATGCCTTCCATTGCGAAATAACGGTCCTGAAATAGTAATTATGATATCAAATCAGTCGTACAGTCACAATGGATGGGATGGATAGTATCCTGCCTTTTTCTGAAGAAGTTAGGCACTGTTGGCCGCTAATCGACATTAGCCTGGTATCCAAGAAAGAAGACGCTGAGATTGTTATATGAGGTACTGTTTTTAGTACAAAATAATCGGCCTTTCACGTTTGCTGGGTACAGGCCTTCCCGCGCCATAGCTACTCGTATGTGGAGTTTGGGCCGTAAATATTTACGAGGGGCTATTGCGGATTGGCGGATGTTTAAGATTATCATCCTATGATTGTAGATGTCTTGGCGTATCCTCCAAAGCACGGATCATCTTCCTTTTCAAATAATCAGGTGATTTTGAATCTCAAAAAATAAGATTCGAATCTACAACCCCCGGATGATGCAGTAGATCTGAATCTAACGTTCAGACTTTTAGGTATACCATGGAGCTAATAATAAAAAATAGATCAAATCAAATTGCAGGAAGACGAGAGAGAGCAATTGTAAAACACCAATCATAAATAAAGATACAACACAGACTAAATTGGAAGGTAGGTTCTATGCACAGAAGCTATGTTAGTAAGGTTTAATACGAAAAACTTACGAAAAGAAGGCTGGCAGTCGAGCAATGTCTCCAACCGGTTTTTTATCATTAAACGATATTTCTCCTCCGAATATGTAGTATAGGCATATCAAAAATGTCACAACCAATAAAACGTTCGCAAGCAGGGAAAGCGGTGCCAAGTATTTCAAGTGCCTGATCTGGCACATCAGGCAAAGCGGCGCGAGCAAGATTAGGCAGTAATACTGAACTGGCAGGATAGCTACTGGGTAGTATGTGTCGAAAAGCTGAAAATATAAAATTTGAGTGAGATTTTACTTAAGTACAAAAGTATAGATTACGTGGGCACAGTTTCAACCACACACACACACACACACACAGTTTATTCTTAAAATAATTATTATAAAATTGGACGAACCCATTTGGTGCAATGGTTGCAACGTCGGCTAGTACACCAAGGGTTCTGGGTTCAATCCCCAGGCAGTACAAACATGTTTTGTATTCTTTGTACTAATGAATGTTTTTACAAAAAAATGTATAGGTGTAAGTAAGTTTGAGTATCCGTTTGTTTAGTGCCCATAATACAGGCCAATGCTTAGATTAGGGCTGGATGGTGCTGTGTGAATGTCAGTGGATATTTATTTTTATTATTAATTAGGGTTAACGAGTTCATACCCGCCAAGAGAATGACGATATCATATTTACTACAATAAACTTAGAAAGAAATACACTATTAAATATTTTAGTTAATCACAAAAATATGTGGGGAGACTCGTCTAATTACTCCGAGGGAGGAGATATATATTAACGTTATTAAAAAATAAAACAAGAGATCGTTTATTTCTTAGCTAAGCATCAAAAGGCCGAAAAAAAGACATTGGGCAAATTAATTGTTCTAAAGATTATATTTATTATTAATTGAACATACAAGATAGGAGTACGTTTTGTATTTTTAAGTACGATACTTATATATGCTATGTCTATGTTATCAGAGTACTAGTAAACAAATAGATTGAGCTAAGCCTATTGAAGTGTCAAATACTCAAAAGCGCAATTCTAGGAAGAACCTAAGCATCAATTATTCAATAACGCCATTTTAATTATATTATAATTAATAATAAATATCCACTGACATTCACACAGCGCCATCTAGCCCCAAGTTAAGCGTGAAGCCTGTATTATGGGTACTAAACAACGGATAAACATACTTATATACATTTCTTTTGTAAAAATACATATTATACATAGAAAACACCCAGACCATTACAAACAGATATGTTCATGCACACAAATGTTTGTACTGCCCGGGGATCGAACCCGGAACCTTGGTGTTGCAGTCGATCTCTCAACCGCAACACCAAATGGGTCGTCGTAATATGAGCGACCGTGTTAGAATATGCACTTACTTGCTTGATCGAATCCGCTATAAGTACTGTGAAAATGCAGCAAACACCGATGTAGGTAAAACATAACGCAAATTCTGCGAATAACCTGTAAAAGAAAATTGATACTCGTATTGAAATACTTTGAGTTTTTAAGCAATCCGTCTTACCCGGAGTAACATACGTAGCTTAGACATGGGCACTGCGGGATCAGTTCGTTAGTTTAAAACACTCAACGGGCAATATGGAGCGATCTATGCACGAAAATGTTCTCTCAGGAATCAAATTAGAAATGATGTTGGTGGATGGCAGTGGGTTGGTCATGTATGTCGCAGAACCAATAGTCATTTGTAGTAGAAGTTTTGGTGAAGAGACCGCTCCTTCGCGTGCAAAGTGTAGGACGCCTTCTGGTCTTACGGACCGATTAGTGGCGAAAGGTCGCTAGTGGAGCTTGGATGAGGAAAGCGAGGGTCTGGGATATCTAGCGCAAAATAGGAAGTTTTTTCAAACTATCGCAATCAAGTTCAACACATAACTTGATTGTGATAGTTTGAAAAGATAGAGAATACAGGTATACAGTAATTGCACCATTTCTAACCATTTGGTCCGAAACACGCTCTATATAAGAAGCATAAATGTTGGGCAAGAAAATTAAGTGACACATGCAAGCGTAATACGATGAGGTCTATTTAAACAAGTACATAAATTGGCACATACAATATTGGTTAATTTTAATAGGTAATAATCAATTTACCTAGCAGCATTTGAAAATCGTCTGACAGGTTTGGGTCCATTTGCAAAAGCGGATCTGCAAGTGTCGGCGTAACCTAGCAGAGGTTTCTTTTCCAATTGGCAACATCCTCTTGAGGTTGTTACCTAAAACGTAACGAAAAACATATTATGTTTATGAATTAATATCTCAAAAGATAAAACATATTTTTAGGGATAATAATTGAAGAACAATGAAGTAAACAGAGGAGTTGTTAATTGGCTATGTCAGTAAGCCGTTAAACGTAATTATACACAAAACCTAAATGGTCACTTTTCCATACTATAAATACAAGGGCAGTGAATAGTATGTGGTTATTAATTACCTAATTTTCCCGTTTTTTACTTTAAAAAGAAAATACATAACATACCTAAATGTTTAGGAAGTTACTGGATTACGTACAGATGATACATTCCCCTTTGGACCGTTGACGTGCTTCAGTAGCCATTTAATATAGTTATGGTAGTAACTACTCGTACCTACCTAAGTAGCTACTCGTTGGTGATACGAATAAAAAATCAGCCGATTTATAGGGTTCTTTCAACGGATTATCTGAGTTTACACCTATTTATTCTTTATTTTTATTATTTACTCTCCTTAGAAAGTCACGCACGATCAGTCGTTGATTTTATTTGACGATCGTTTCATAAAATAATCATTGCAAGATAACTTAGTTTGTCCTATTTGGCTATCTCCTAACTTAGAGGTGGCTGTTACCTTTTGGAGCCCAGAAAATGCTGTAAGGTGCTAAGCCTTAGACATGTTGTTACTTGAAGGATCAATTAATGTCACCAGTAAAACGCGAAAGTGAACAACAAATGAAAATGCGTGTATGATTCTTTAATTTCAAATGCGTGTATGATTCTTTAATTTCAAAATGACGATTCTCGTTACTTATTACAGTTGTATATAAAAGTCTCAATAGTTTTAATGTTGTGTAGTGGATTTGAAAAAAAACAAAGTTATTTATTTGTTCACTTTATGATGAACTTACTCTTAAAATTGAAGCAGATTACCTAGTTCAATAATTAAAAAAGGTATGTTGCAGGCAGAGGTTCTCAAACATTATTAGATTTCTTGAGTTAAGAGACCACTGTTAAACTTCTAGATATCCCGATCGTCTTCCATCCTCAGGGTTATTATTTTCCATTTACAAATCTACCAACTCTCATACGGTTTCTTATACGGAACAATTTGCTTAGCACTACAGTTATGTTAAATTCAAAATTCGCTGTTCTTATAAACTTCATGACTGGACTGAATTGTTAAAAGAACGAAATAATTCATAAGGCCGTAAATTTTTATGGGACTTTAATCTCTAACAAGGGGCTGTAATCTCAAACAAAAGCAAATTCTTCACAATAATGATTGTGGATTAGGTAGGTGAAGATCTGACAGCGCAATGTCAACAATGTCACTCTGTCACCAAAAAAACAGTATGTTGATGTTTTATTACCGTTTTTGTGTCTACAATCTAATCCGTAAACATTCGCAAGCTGTTAATCATACACAAGCTGTTGATCATACAGTAACTACATTTAGTCTTAGTGATCTTGCTATGTGGTTTTAAAGATTTATAAAACGAATCCTAATAAAAGTTCGGAATTATAATTTAACTCAATAATATAAACGTAAATATCTTTTTGGTTAAGTAACGTATTTTAGGCTATTTGTAAATAGGTACATAATTTTACAATTTTATTATATTACAACATAGTTTATAAATACTGTTATTACATTGTCCATAATTGATCAAGAAACAATGCAATTAAATTTTACGAATAAATAGTATATTAAAAAACAAATGTATAACCGATGAAACAATTTTAATAAGTTTGTAACTCTTGGAAGATTAGTGTGTTATATGAGTTATATCTCTAGCTGATATGTGCCAATAATGATGGTAAACGAGAATATTCACATATGCATTAGTTTTGTATTTATTATAACGAAACCATCATCGTCGTTCACGGATATACGCACAATTGAACACAATACAATTGATTTTATATTGGTTAGGTTGTTTCATAGCCAGGCGATTTGAAGTTAAGGTGATTGTAGATGAGCATCGAAAGGTTAACTCACAAATAACATGTTCATCCATTGAACAAGCTCGGTAAATAAAGAAAAAAACTTACAAATATATGCACGCAGTGACCGCATATGAAGGCAATAATCACAGTACCAACGAGGCCCACTGCCCAGCCAGCGTTGGAGAAGGCCAGGGGCATCGCCAGCAGACCTGAGCCTAATGATGACTTTATTAGATTCGCTAGCGATCTGATGTCTCTGTAATGCCAAAGAAGCAATGAAATTAGCTAGTGAAATTACCGGGTGTAACAGACCAGACATCTGTTGTTTTGGAGACGGGCGTAGTGCGGCATTGATGGAGAATAATGTTTATCAGTTGTTGGTCTCCTTCAATGCGTTCTGTCATGGTCAGGCGTATCACTTACCATCAGGGGCTTCCTGACCGTCTGTATATTATATTGTTTTATTGTATGTAATACATATTCATACGTAGTCATTTTTAAACTAACAAAGCACATAAATATGTAATTTCAAATTCATAAATAAGGCAAGGTTAATAAAAGCTTCTTTGTGTACACAAAAGTTTGCTGAAATGCATCTGCCATGGATAAAAATATTGTAAGTGTCATTACGTGATTAAAATGCTTTGCAATGTACAAATAAGATAAGGAAAAAATACAATATAAGCATAAACATTGTTATTCATAATATGTAGAAATCTTGTAATTCTTACAAATATAGGTACAGAATTAAAGTGACTACACGATGTTATTCCCTAAATTACGATAGTTGCCAATAGGGATCTAGTCCAGAAGAGGATTATTGAAAAAGTTAATAAATAATGTACAGTCCTTGCAGTTCCCGCAACCTACGGGGGCATTGAAGATGATCTTTGGTATATTACTCTTTCTTTTAACTATGGGAACTGCAAGGACTGTAATTTTTTTTTATGGCGAATTGCCAATTATGGAAGTTTTAATAAAAAATGACCCCCAAATATCTTTGTTCTTTTTTTCGTTTTTTTTTATTTTGAACAAATATCTAAAGAATTTTCAAAATTCCAACAAATTGTACTGTATTTGCCATAAAAATGTTAGCGGTAAAACAAAAAATTTAGAGCCTCTCAGAACAACCGAGAATTTAGATTTGAGACAAAATTTGGGTTTATGTTAGGGAAGTTGATCGTCGTGCAGTACATTTTATGTATTAGTGTATAAATATGTGTATCGGTATTGGTTAGTATTTTATAAATAATTATTTTGCAGAAGGATTTCTATAAACGTACGCTCTTATTCTATTTGTCAACAAGATGAAAAATAAATACCCTATTGTCACAGTCAGGGAAAAGGATAAGCTGTTTAAAAATAATAACAAAATTACTTTACAAATTATCATCTTTGTTTCCATTGAATAAAATGAATTAATATAGATTGAATAAAAGACAAAAGTTCAACTAAAGGTTTATTTTACACGGATTTTTTAAAATAAATCTAATACAATGGTTTTCAATGTTTAAAACTATGTAATAAATAAAATTTCAAATAAATACTTAGTCTATTAATCAAACAAAACTTATAGATGGTACAATTAAATTGATTATACCTAACATTACACTACATCCAACACATTTAAAAAGCCGAATATGTATTTAAAATGTTCATTATTAATTGTGAGTGCAAGAAAATTTAATTCATGGAAACAAATAGTTTTAAAAAACAACTCTTAAACACAATTATTTAAACTACACGACTTTATCGTTTAGGTGCGTTCAAATAGGTTCGTTTTAATTTGTATAGTGTAGGTAGAAAAAATGCTACTTACGAATTGGGTTTCTTTATATCACGGTGCTCAAAAGGATTATATGCTTCATTTTTTTCAGTTTGGTGCTCACTCATTTTGACATAAAACACAAAATGCTAATGTTTGATGACACCACAAAATGTGTTGACTTTATTTATATATATACGTCTGAAGTTTCAGAAGACTGTTGAATTACTAATCTTAGCCAATTTAAACGCTGCATTTAGTATTCAATACGGGTGCCACATACATTTGTTTGTATATATAATTTAAAGAAAAAAATATTTATTTTATACTAAAAAACTTATTATGAACATCATACATGAAGAGATAAAGATTTGCTCACTATACTGCTTAACATACTCTGATCCTTCCACCCGACAGGTTGTCATTAGAATAATTATTTTATGATTATAATCCTTTTATCAACGGTTGACATGAATAAATTTCAAGTTGAGATAAAAATGTGATAAAGCCTGTAATTGTTGGAACAGTTCATGCAACCGTTGTTATTTATACAAGAACATGTAGGTAATTAGATTTAAAGAGTTCGTCTGCAAAAGATTAGAAATACTATAGGTGTGGAGTGATACTTAGATGAGTTAATATGCGCAACGATACCTTTAAGTAATACAGGTAAATTATGAGAAATAAATTATCAGCCAGACAATTAAAGTTTAGGTTTGGTATATAGTAAGGATTAGGTATATTGCCCTCTATACAGGGTGAATTTTGAATTATTGGCATCCTTTCGACCTATTATTGCACTCATATCTTCTTATGGAATGTTTTTAAAAAACAAACTATGTTTTTAAAAGACAACTAAATTATATAGGATTTCTTATAAGTTTATAAAAATGTATAATAAATAAAAAACATCGCAGTGAGTAGTTCGATAGCTTGATATTGCTCTTTTTTTAAATCAACATTTTTTATTTTAATATGTATGATTGATCAAGCGCAAAGTGTATTAACATAATTTTTAGGGTTTCATAATATTTGTATCAATAGATTTGCCTTATATTTGGAGGATGTACTTTAATAACAAGTTGGTTTATTTTAAAAATAACCAATGTTCTCGATTTCACCCTGTATAGTTACTGAATGGAATATAAAAGATTAAAAGTTAACGTTTTTATTTAATAAAGTAAAAACCAGTCACATGAAGGTCATCGCCCGAAATGTTATAATATGATTTTATTTATTCTTAATTTTATACACATAACGTGTATAAAATTAAGAATAAATAAAATCATTTAATAATAGATTCTTATTGGCACATAATAAGCAAACAGAATGAATAAACAAATAATATTAAAGACTGTTCAAATTCACAAAGGATGCAACTTAAGTAGGTAGTTCAATACCTATATAGAAAATTCATAAAAAATAATCATAAATCCTTTTTTGGTTTACAATTGTACAATTATGTTATCCTTATTTACAAGTTCAGGTATTTACTCGAGAGCTAAGGTACATTACTCAGTCTTTCTGTTAATAATTTCAATTATATCCATGATTGTAACAGTACATCCAGAGATTAAACTTCCAACGCCAAACAGAACTATAAAGGTATTCTTCCACAAGACCCATTTGTAGCGGCCAAGGTTCTGCCAGCGAAAGACCGTCTCAATGACTCCTGGGATAATGAGACCAAGGGTCGAGTAGAAGAACGCCCCGACAATGTTAATGATCTGCTCAAGGAACGGTAAAGCAATTCCAATTGCCACTGAAAAGTAAAAAAAAACAATATATATTATAATGATTCGTGGAAAACCACGCGCATTTATTATATTAGTGAAGTTATAAAAAGCATGTATTCCGTAGGAAGAAGTAGCGTATATCATTCTGATGCGTCTAACAAACCTAACGACTTTTTTAAGTATTTAAAGTTAATAAATAAATACTTTGAAAATGGAAGTCGCAAACTTCGTTTTATCATCATCCTCATATATGCACTGCTGCACGAAGGCCTCCCCTAAAGACCGCACAGACCGATGACAAGCAATCGATATTCATCTGCTACCAATCACCTTAACTAGGGTGAGGGTTTACTTAAAATTCCGTTACGTCGACGGCAATCCAGAACAATACTTCCTATCGGCAATTGGTTCTACACACTATGTACCCTGTCCACTGTTACCTCAACTTACTATCACTGCGGGATTAGTAGGTCGTTCTAGTTCTTTAATAACTTTATTAAGACGTCTAAAAATAGCTTGATAGAACTATAATAACGAAAACGATTAACCAGTAGGTACTCTTAATTGTCTTATAGTCTAATGAATTGATATTTAGATTATTATTGGCAATTATGAGGAATAATACAAAAGAACCAATTATATAAGTATAATTAATTTCGAATGCGTAAAATACATATATTTTTGTTGATATTTCTGTGAAAGGCAAACTCGAGTTGCAGGAACCAGTGCTCATGTCTGATTGTGGACATATAATACAGTTTTATGTTTAAACTTATAGAATACATCAAGACTAAAAAAATCAAATAAAAAAGTCAACTTAGTTTTTGTAGAATATAAAAACTCATTAGCTAGTAACTTACCACAACAGCAAACTCCAATGATTCTTGCAGATATTTGCGCAGCCATCTTATATTTGTCTTTGATATGGGGTTCAGTGTATTTTGTGAATATGTCAATGACAACAAAGAATTGGAGAGGGTAGGTTAAGAAAATTGATAATGCTATAAAGATTTTTCCGCACACAGCCGGCCTGTAATAGATTTATTTTCTTTTTATTATTTTCCGCTTCCGTTAAAGCTAATGAAGTCGGTGTGCAACAATCAATAAAAAAATTAAGTAATAATATTTTAGTAATAAAGCAAATTGAGTGTGCTGTGGCAAAACAAACATTTAGAAACAATAATAAAAAAACGAAACGTGTGAGTGAGATATTTCAACGAAGAATTACTCGTACTTATTCAAGGATAAATAATGTTTTTTATCCCTTGAGTGAAACAAAATTATAGAAAAATGATAAAACAACTTTTGTCAAAGTCATAAAATGACTTTGTGCGAAATCGCGTATCTATACATAAAGTAATATTATTGTAATACTGTTTTAAGAGATAGCGGTAAGTGAAATACTTATAAATTTAAATTGTCACACATACTCACCAGTCATCCATAGGCAAATTAAGGGTAATGGAGCCTCTTAATACATCGCCGTATCTGAAGTAGCCGAACAAGCCCAGAGTGCTGTACAAGAAGACTATGACGGACATGGCCACCACGAGCACACTTGGGCACCCAAGAAAGTTTTTCGGCTTCTTCATCACATTTTCGACTGGCATAACTACGCCTATACCTTCCATCGCAAAAATCACAGTCCTGCAAACATTGCGTTAATTATTTTTCTTATACTCCCTTCCTCTTTTTTGACGTTGTGTGACGTCATTTATTCACTGGGTTCCGTCAGAATATCGGCGCTATTGCGACGCTTTATTTATATCGTCGCAATGGCTTAAGCTGAGACGGAACCCTTTGATCTTTTTTTTGTGTGTCTATAGTTTTATTTTAAAAAATAAGTGCGTAGTAATATGTAATGTTCTTTCTAGACTGTGTATTTTTTATTGTAAAGGTCAATAAATAGTTTTTCTTTCTTTCTTTCTTTCCTTCTCTTCTTTTTGTAACATCCATAGAAAAACTAGAGTGCTCGACATAGCTCACAGGTTGAGCGAGTTGAAGTGGTAGGGAAGAGGGCACATAGTGCGTAGATCCCCAATGGTCAATGGGGGCGGCACGGTTGACGAGTGGCATTTACGTATTAGAAAAAGAAGTATAATACAACCCCAACCATATAAAATAATGACCAGGTTAAGGTGGCGGATGGCTGATGGATATCGACTGCTATTGATTGGTCCACTTTGAAAGCATTAGGAGACGCCTTCGCTGAACTCTGAAGCAGTGGACAATGGACATCTAGGATGTGAAACTGATGAGTGTACATTTTGGCAACACTATGTAAAATGGTTTTGGGAGAAGTTTATAGACAACAAAGTTAAAAGTAAATATACCCTTAGATATGTAAATACCACCGATACATGACTAAAGATAGTTGATGACCTGAAAAAAACTAATTAACTAAAGCAAAATCATTGCACCTTGAATTATCATTAAGAAATCGATATCAGGCTGAAGTGTTTTCTATCATCGGAATAATTAGATTGGAGAAAACAGCGGTTTACTATGACCTATTTACACTATGTGTTTCAAACAAATTTAAAGTTTTCTATAATTTAAAACGTCTTGGAAATGCTAGTTGTTAATATTATAAGAATGCTTTAAGTGCTTATGGTCATCTGCGTTTTTCTTCCACCATTATACAAGTTGTTATTTCAGAATATAAAATTATACTTAAACATAGCTTGGCATGCAGGATGAGCCATTCAGTGAAAAAACTGCATACTCAGCATCTTTAGCACTTACCACAAGTGGGCTGTATGCGTAATATGTAATGATCTATTTTTTTAAAGACTACTCAGCTGATTTATCATTTATTACTTACGAAATGAACGCCGGGTATCTTGCCGGGTTACCCACAGCTTGTTTATCAGCGAACGTCAGTTTTTCCCCAAAAATATAGTAAAGGCAGACTGCATATGTTGCAACGAGTAAGATGTTCGCAACAACGGAAAACAATGCAAGCCATTTCAAGTACTTGATCTGACACAAAATGCATAGCGGAACCAAAAATATTAGGCAATAATATTCCACGGGCAGGATCATCGACGGGTAGTACCGGTCGACGAGCTGAAAAAGAAACAGATTACATTGTAACCTCACACAAGTTCATACCTAAGAAATAACCTGTGTACCGTCGTCTTCTTAGGACCATTTTTCCTATATAACAGTTATGCTTTTAGGAGGCTGAAGAGTGATAGTGAAATTACTGTACATTATTATTTAATATTTTAACATCACAATAACTGTACTGTGGTCTCTTTATCGAGATCACTGGTTGCGAGAGTTACCATTTAGCATGAGGTAAGTCTGACTGATTAGGTGATCCGTCTTTTCATTTGTTATTTGATATTTTGTAACCCATGTTCCTGACGTAATACAAATGGGCTACCATCGAGCGCGTCTGTCTTTACAACATCTTTTCACGAGTAAATGGGCATTTTTTTTATATATACATTATAACGGGCGAAACTTTTCTTCCATGTTCGAACTTTAAAAAATCCTAAATTTCATTTCACAATGGAACATGCATATTTTTTATTTTATGTAAATAACTGTGATATTAAAAGGTGACACTTGTTTAAAATATCAACATAATACATGAGTCTAGGACTATTATTTAGTGTCAATTTTATAAGAAAGTAATAATAAGATGATGTATACATAAATTTCATAAAAGAAAATTATTTAGCGCGTTGGTTAACGATAACCATCATCCTAAGATTATAGCCGGCATTTAGTACCTATTCCTATTCAACCTATCGCAGTCCACTGCAGGACATAGGTCTCCCCCATATTGCGCCCGATATCCCGTTCCTCCGCTTTTCTCATCCAGACTCCACCAGCGACCTTCCGCAAGCCGTCGGTCCATCGGGCCGGAGGGCGTCCTACGCTACGCGTGCCAAGATGCGGTCTCCACTCCAGAACTTGTCTGCTCCAACGGCCATCAGTTCTGTGACATACGTGACCAGCCCACTGCCACTTCAACTTGCTGATCCGGCGACTATGTCGGTAAAAAGTTACCGGTAAAGTTATAAGTTAAAGAACTAAAGAGTTCTCTTACGGATTAAATCATTTCTGATCTTATCACTAAGAGAGACCCCGAGCATAGCTCGCTCCATTAAGTACGATGGTGCTGAATCTGTATTTGGAAGTACGTCTTCTTTATTTACCTGTTTGACCGAGTCAGATATAAGCACTGTGTAGATACAGCATACGCCAACATACGTCGACAGAAGCGAGAATTCCGCAAATATACTGAAACAAGTGTGATTAATTTAACGAGGTAACAAACCAAATTTTTACATTAATCAAGTACTACAAATTAATGAACGTGGAGTATTTTGACAATGTCGATTTTGATGATAACTCACAGTTGTTACACGAGTACTCCCGTGAACTCAAACAAAAAATAACAGTGGAATTGTTAACTCTTAAGTATGATATTAATAATACTAGTATGCTGAAATTTCTCTACCTTCATTCAGCTCGTAAAATTCATACCAATACATTTAAAGGAAAAACTGCTTGATAATTAACCATACTTATAATCATAGTCACACATTATCAAGTAGTTGCTAAAAAACCTAAATATAATATGGGAGATTTTCAATAGAGTAATGCGGTCTCAATTAAAGTTCTTTTTGTTGCTCTAAAATAACACAAGAATTTTAAATATCTACAATAAAAGAACACAGAAATTATCAAGATTCAAGGTTACCTCTGTTCTTAGATCACTGTAGTTCTCAAATTGAGTGAGTGAATTAGTTTCTACTTAGATTTTTTAACGTTTGTTTTCATAATGTTCTTATTTGTTTTTTACTTATGGAAGAAATCTAAAAAAATGATAGTGAGTTTGTATTATTGAAAATTAAACTGAACATTTAACTTCAGATTTATGAAATTGTTCATATTGTTTTAATTATCTTTAATATAAATACAATTTTAGCAATGTTCTAGAACATTCCTTTAAATTGAAATTATTCTCTCCTTGCTTATGCAAGAAAGAATAATTTTAAACATTAGATATTAAAAGAAAAAGTGTATGCATTCTTAAAAAAGGTGACAGCGATAGCTAGAAGACAAACAAAAATAATTAAAGTATTAGTAGGTTATTCAACGCTAATCAAAATATAAATAAACACGAAAACTTCTAGATTTCTTTTCAATCATGTTTTCACTCATGTTCCGTTGATATCAATTCGCTATTTTTAAACTGACAAGAAACATTTGTTGTAGTACAGCTATTATTATGGTACATTGGTGGTTGCAGAATTGTTATTGTTATTATTGTTTGCAAAAAAGGCAGTCAATTGAGATATTGATTATTCAATATCGCTAGTTATGAAATGTATTATAATATCAATACCTAAAACTATCTTTATAATCATATATTCATCGAATGTTTTATTTTAAATACAAAACAATTTATACTGTACTGTACTGTGTTTATTTATAATGTACGTCAGTCGAGTACTTAACTCCATAACAACCGTAAACTTCATAGACAATTTTGTCATGGACAATGTTCTAACAGATCGAAAAAGTAGCTCAGTAAAATAATTATGAAACATTCATTTATTTTCCAAAAATAATACATAAATTGTGGTGAGACTACACTCGTTAATCTACATGTAACAAACGTTTTCGGAAAATAAGAATTACAAGAAGGCAATCTAAATCTTACAAGTTCAAGATCATACGATTTCTACAGGTAACTCGCAGCTTACTTTAAATAATACAATGTATCTAAGTGTTATCTTTGCAAAACGACGCGATTACATATTTCCCATCATTGTAGTGATTATTTATTTGATTTCTAACAAAGATGTTACTCATGAATCATTTATAATGGTGGTGCAAGAAACACTAAATTGATTGCTAAATTGTTATATTTTGAACTGACAGAAAAGCTATTTTAAGAACAGCATCTGTTCTTAAAATAGCTGTTCTGTTTAAGAAAATACAATTATTTGTTAAAATGTTGATTTTTAAGAAAATATTTTTAAACACGTTAGTTAAGAATACCTTTTAGAAGTATTTACTATTTATATTTTTAGAAGAATTTATTATTTACATATATTGTACCCGCATTTTGCTAACAAACTAAAAAGTCAATACGACCTTTATTTAAGCACGTAATGTTACTTTTTAAGTTGGCAAAAAACATACATACCATCTCCATATAGTTAATAACAATTCTAATAACAGAAACAACCTTTTATATAAAAAGAGATACAAATAAAGTGACTCAGGTTTGCCCACTGAGTGTCACTATCTACAAATTAAATTGAGTTTTTGATATGTACCTACTTACATTTTACACGTAAGTATTCTAATTACAAGAAATTTAAAAACTGTGAGAAATGGACTTAAAGTTTTATGGTGATCACGCTTGATGTGTTTGTTATACATATGTGTTATAGCGTCGGTGGCTCAAATGTAGACAGTTGCTTTCCGATGTGGAGGGTGGTTAAATTCCCGCTATGTACCAATGTTTTTTTTTCAATTTTTTAAATAATATGTACGTTTATCCGACGCTCTTAAGGTAAAGGAAAACATTGTGAGGAAACCGAACGATCGTTTACGAAGGAATTCAAAGGTTGCGAGTGGATTTGGCGAATCCGCATTGGGCACGCGTGGACGACTAAGGTGTATATACCTTTACAGGTAGGCTCGTGTCTCTTGATAGGGATGTATAATGAATTGATATTGATGATACATATAATCCCACCAATAAATATTATATGTTATATATGATACAAGAATATGTGCGTCTTTTAAATACGCACATCACGCTTTCTTATGACACCACCCTGGAAGTAGTAACTTATATCTGGAATATTGGTTCAGTTTAAGTGAAATTTGTTTATAATAGTGATTAGAAATTAATTATTTCAATTCATATATTTTTTTGCCACAATTAAATTATGTTTGCTTATATTTATTACAAATAAATAAAATTGGAGTGTCTGTTTATATCGTGATTAAATTTGTCAAAATTTCTAAGTCAAATCAAAGCATTTGATTATATTTTCATGATCTATTTTAACGTCATTATCAATTATTTTTTATAGCATCACGAAGCCAACACATCCATTTATCTTCAAGTTATAAATTTCAACTCCTTACCTCCACATAAAACAAAGAATGGCAAATCTACAAGAATTAGCATAATGGATAAAATATTATTGGCGAAAAAATAAAAAATCAATTCTGATATTACTCATATTTTTAACTCACCTTGCAGCTTTAGCAAACGGCCGCGCCCATTTAGGACCATTTTTAAATGCGTATTTGCAAGTTTCTGCATATCCGAGAGAAGGCTTCTTTTCCAAAACGCAACATCCTCTTGACGTTTTGACCTTGAACATGTAAAACATGGTTAATGGGTGCCTATTTAGTTAGGTTTGTGATATTCACTCGCTGCACCAGACTAACTTGACTTTCAGACTTCACATTATACATACTTATGCGTAGATAAACTTTTCTCTCAACAAATATAAGCCCTATATCCTCGTAACCATACGAGTAAGAGTATCATACCTCATCACAAGAGGTCACAGAGCCTCGTTCGTTGTTAATACGATCCATGTTTAGGTAATATTACTAATAAAATACTAAAAGTAGTAAGAATGACCATACAAAAGACGTATACTACACACGAAGCATCTTGAGAATTAACGGTCTTTTAGATTGTTTTGTAAATGACTTATCAGATGAATCATTTTGATTTTGTTAAAAATTACCTTACCTCTACTTACGTGTAGCACAGAAATTTTGTCATCACGCAAATATGATTTGATTGTTAAATTGCTTTAGTTTGCATGTTTTTTGTAAGATAACGGAAATATGATACGATTTTTAAGTTATTCTTATTCTAACTTTTCTTTCTTCTTACCAAAGGTACAAAAGCAAGATGTAGTCCCATAGCCTAAGAAAGGCTAAAGCTTTGCTACCATTCGAGGATTTCCTACGTTCCACTGATCGAACCCTAACGTTCACTGCTGAAAATCCCTTTAAACCCTTAAATGTGATCTAGTGACTAGTGAGACAAGGTTAGCTTGATCCAAAATCTTGGACATGTTACGATCCGTAGTTGCCCACAACGTAGCAAATATTTATTTGAGCAACCTCTACGTATATATATGCCCCATTCAAATGTAATCACTGAATTGAGAGTTTATTAAGTAACCTAAATAGCGGCTGAAAAGGTACAAAATGATAATATACGTTACACATTATAGTACTTAATCATTTGGACATTCCTGCCTTCACATTCCTTGCCTCCTTAGAAGCCTTCTCGATATCTAGGTCGAAAAATAGTAAAAACTTAAGTCTAGTCAAAATACGAATACTTACCAAAATGTGTATACAATGACCACATATGAAGCCGATGATTATGGTTCCCACTATGCCTATCGCCATCCTGCTTAGCAAATGCTAAAGGACCAGCTAGCAATCCTGATCCCAAAGATGCTTTTATTACATTTGCTGTTGATCTTACATCCCTGAAATGTATAAAGTATGTCTCAACCATAGTACAAATGGATTATCTCATTTCCATAGTAGTATATTTATTATGATTGCGCTTCTTAAATGTTTATGAACTAGACCTTTAAAGGCAAAGCAATCATAAACCAAACACGAACGTTACTTGTAGTACAAAAAGATATAGGACGATATTAATGGCTATTTCTTTCAATGATGAATATTCATAACAATACTATATCAGAGTTTCAATTCAATAAATAAGCTGGTGGGTACTAATAATATGTCATCATCAGCTCATTAATCGTCCCCACCGAGGAGCACGAGCCTACTCGTATAGGGTGATTTGGTCTTAGTCGTCCACGCGGGCCCAGTGTGGGTTGGATGACTTCACACACAACCTTTGAATCTTTTCGCAGGCGTGCGCAGGTTTTCTCACGATGCTTTTCTTCAAGGTAAAGGCGTCAGATAACGTACATATATTTTCGAAAATTCGAAAACACATTGGTACGTGGCGGGATTTGAACCTCAGCCCTCCTGGTAGGAGGGCACCAGTCCACACCATTGAGCCCCCGACGCTTTAAATATGTAATGGTATGACAATTGTATGTCCCCCAATGCCCTGAATAATTTTTATTTTCAGATAAAGGTGAAAAAAGTTCCAGGTGATGGGATTTGCCATGTCTTAATTATTTTTTGGAAAAATTGCACATTGTGTTTTTCCTAAAATTCGAACCAATCACCCACGGACCAAACATCGATATAAACCTAGGTACTATTCGTACGTACTACGGGAACTCGACGCTCTAGACGTATCACGCTTACGTAGAAAATATAATAGTTTAAAAAATAGTAACGTTAGGATGGATGCATTCCGCATTACAAAAATAATGGTACCTAAATATCATTTAATGAAACGGAATTTTATTAAAAATATTTACTTACGAGCTGGGTTTTTCAACCTTACGATGTTCGAATGGATTGTATTTTTCCACTTGTTGATTTTTATCATCACTCATCATTCACTGACAATATAATATAATATATTTAATCAATATAAGACATATGCGTTGAGGCTATTATGTGTTGTGATCTAGCGTTTCTTTAAGACTGGTGTACGATGCGACGCTGACGTGTTTTGCTATAATATGAATGAACAATTTAACATATACCTACACGTACGATAAGTTGTCTCACAAACAATGGTTGGATTCGTGCAATTTCCGACGGTTCGTATAGATCGAATTGTCCACAGTTTTGTTCTGTTTTCGATTTAGAATTTATTTATATTTAAATTCTTAACTCCGTTCGTTAACTAACGTAATAAAATTAATCGTTTGGCTCGTTATTGGTAAAAATAAAACAAAATCTATTTAAGCTGGTGAGCTACGGTGAAACCCATTTGATATAAGGGAATAGATATAAGAAAGAAGGTTCATAATAAGTTTTTTGTTAAGTCATATTCAAATTCAGTTGTAGTTTAAAAATATATAGACACAACTCGTCTTACAAAGTAAAGATCGCAATGTCTAAAGTAAAAAAAAGATTTAAAAAAATCTCGTAAAAGATAATAAGGAAAATAAGTTTGAACGGATATTTCGGATATTATAAATAATTTATTCTATTACTGTAGTAAAAGGAAAGATGTCTTATGAATCTGTCCACAACGGCTGAAGATTTTGGTTCTTTAATTAAATAAAATGTTATTTCTAAACAAACATGTATGGTACCTAGGTAGTGAATAACAAGAAAGCAATAAAGTTGGGTGCATCACGTCATAAGTAACAAGTCAATGGCGAAACCTTCAATCGTGAGATGCTGTGTTATAAAAGGAATTATACCAAAAGATAACACAACTGTATTAAGATAAAACATTGTTTGTAAGTACGTGTACCATTTTTAACCAAACTACCTAGCAACCCGCGTTGTCAATTGACATAGTTGATTCCTGTCGTGAAAACAGTGAGTTTTTATTTTTAGAGATAAGTAGGTATCTTTCCATAAATATAGCGTTCGCATAGAATAGACCTTGAATTACAATAATGACTACATAGTAAAACAATATTTAGAGAGAATTGATGGCATTGCTCTTTATTATAGGTAGGTAACATATTATTGAAAAAATCTTAATTCAATCTGCCTGTCAAGCTTGGAGATAATGCAAAACCATTCACTATCGTCTAGAAGACTACAAATCGAGAATATTTACTTTACTACACGTACTGGATCAGGGTGGTAGATTTAGAATACCCGGGGGTTATCGCCATTCTTAAAACCAGAAAAGGCATACTCACAAATTTATACCTGGTCTCAGGCGGATCCTGAAAAAGTCTGTACGAACAATTTTCCAATGTGCAGGATGTTCTAAAATAACTGCTAATAAGAACTGCTTCGATCTATCGTCCAATTAGATGTATGGATTATATTGTGGGCACAGGATAAAAATGAAACCAAATAAGTACTTAAAATAAACAGTATATTAAAAATAAATATGAATATGAATTTACACATTCACGCACTCACAAATACTTTTAGCTTAAAAAAAATGTGGGCTGTCGCATATTAAAAATGGTTATTTATTATATACAGACATCAATCATCCAAACACAAGCCAAATTTTGAAAACAAAATCGATTATACTAATCGGTGTGGTCAAAATAATAGTACGTTAAATAATTAATAATACTCCAACAACTCATTCTATGCGACCTTGCTTACTATGTATAGATTAGATGTATGATTACAACCAAATTTTGCTTATTTAAATAAAGGCAATGTTAATCTAAATTGAGTTGATATACATTGGTAAAAAAATAATACCTTGAAATAAGATACCTAAATACATGTCTTATGTACTTAAAATGTTTGTCGTAGTATGTCGTCTAAAACTTGATTGGATTATGCATGAGCCTCGTAAGGATTATACCACCAGCTACTTTTAGAAGCAACTGTATTAGCCCCTCTTGTGTAGTACGGAATTACAGGCTGCTTTGGAAAATCTATATTCATATATGTATTGTATTTAGGAATAACGTTTTGCGATATTTGATATGATGATACTGGGCGTGTGCGGTGGTACACTGGAGATGTTTGTATATTTGGTCGATAACGAACTGAAGGAGCATTTGCGTTTAATGAACCTGGATAATACTGACTCGGTATTTCACAAACTGTCCCCTGTAATAGGGTATCTAGTCGTACTGTGTAAATTCGGAAGTTGATATCACTGTAATCCAATTCAGATTCTAGGAATACCGGCATTCGGTCTGATATCATCCAAACGTTTCGTTCGTTGTCAATTTTAATGTCACTTGGGAATACAAAACCTACGTCATCTTTATCGACTAACCCAATATTTTGAGGCTTGTACGCCTTCGATGAACTCCAACAACCAATAGCGTTCTGGTCTATTAAGTTAAACAGCTGCACTCCAGTGTCATCCATCACTTTGGATGTAGTATGGCCATCAGGTCCGCGCACTCCCACTACTTTGAAGTCCTGGTAAGATCCTTTCACTTTACTTTCGTCTCTTAGAATCCTGGTAGATACAGAGAATTCTGTATGACTTGATAACGGGCTAAAGTATAATGTCCTATAGCCGTCTAAGCCAACCGGAGATAATGTTATTCCGAAAATTCCCTCAGCACCCCATTGGAAGTTTAGACCCGCTATATTGAAATCTCCAACGAGCGGGTCAGGCATGAAGTAGCTGTGGCTGTATCTCCAGGATTTGTTTTGTTCCCAAGAATAGGAAATTAGGCCGTAACCTAGTTCATCGGAGAAGTATGCGAATGTGTCGTCGCAGCTCGCTCCAATATCGACGGCGATGTTGGCAATGAATGTTGTGGACACGATGTCTTCTGGTCGGAATACGTATTTTCGAATTCGTTGATCGGTATTCAGATCGTATACGTTTAGTGTATACGGCATATTGTGACGTTGGGATCTGTAATCATAAGAAGTATTTTGTAAATTCATTGAAGTTTTTGTTATCTCTAACACTTTGCCATGCTATGCAAAGCATGGAGATTATGGCAAGACTCTTGCTTTATATGCAAACATGGAGTTGACCTAAAGCCAAGCAGTAAACTGTACAGGGCTTAATAACAGTTATAGTTATGTTTAGCTGTGTTAGTTAGCTGAAGGATGATAAGCTGTGAAATAACTGGATACAAGTTGTTGTGGTACGAGTACGTCTGCAGTCATTAATTTAATTCACTACCAAATGCGATGTCTGCTTACTAACATTTTTATGGGAAATAAAGGTGGTAGTTGAATGCAAAAAATAGACCTATCTTAATTATTTTGTGACGTCTTAGTTCATCAGAACTTTTTGAACTGTAATGATCATAATATTTTATAACCCAACTTTTTTTACTATTACATTTAATTAAAAACACTTGATGAATCTGATCATAGCAGGTTATTAAATTTAGTCGGGTACATTTTTAGTACACAACGCCATCTAGACCGAAGTTAAGCTTGACACTTGTATTGTGGTTACTAAACAACAGATAAACATACTTGTATATATTTTTTGTAAATACATACTTATTTACTCGGAACCCTTGGTGTAGTAGCCGACGTCTCAACCATTACACCAAATGGGTCATCTGATTCAAGTAGAAGAATTGAAAGATAGATTTAAGAATACAAATAAATGAATGTTCAGTCACTGGTAGTCAAATTGCTGCGACTAAAGTATTAATTAATGCCTATTTAACGAATACCGTATAATTAAATCGATTTTCCATCTCTATCTGGCTCCATGACAATCAAATATTTGACAGCCAAACAATTTTTTCTTTTCTTTTTTTTCGAACTGAATACTGCTGTTGGCCGCAGATGGCTTTACAGCTTCACAATTGGCGAGCGCAGATGGCTCTCAGATTAGAGCCAGACAATTAGATCATCATTTTCTTACCGTAACCGTAAGTGCCGACGTCCAAAACCCATAGTCGGTCGCACTTATCCGCCTTTATTCTGTAGACTGTGTTGAGACCGCTTTCACAGTTACCCAACTCGTTGCCTTGCCAGCTCGGGTAGGGGTTAAGCTTTGGAGACGGCTCGTGGTGCATCCAGTGGATATAGTTCAATGTCGCAGGGATACCTGAAAACCATTGATTAAGTAAATATAACTATTAATATTAAATACTCAAAAATAAATGTATATTACTTTATTCATATGAAAAATATGAATAAATATTTATTTGACACTCCTTATTACAATGGTTTACCGTAAGAATATATTCACAAGAAAAACAGTATTTTATGTGAGCTCGAGGTATACGATGACAGCTGTTTTAGTATAAACTGTGTTACAGCTGTCAGCGTCCTAATTCCATAAATACATAATGTTTCTGGAAGACACTGGTCTCTGAAATACAGTTAAACTAGTCAGGGACAGGGCCTCATAGAAATAATGTACTTTTTACTTGTTTTAAAGATATAAGTAATGTAAAAATTATGGTGGTATATGTACGGAAGGCCTGTGCCCTGCAGTTGTACGTTAAAGACCAATGACGAGCATGATGGAGATGGATAATAGTCATAGATAATAGTCACAATCCAAAATGATCACAATACACCCTTTTTCTAATTCTTACATTTGCTTTTCAAAATATTTAAATTTTCTCAGTTCTATAATATACTTGTAAATATGTAATGTTTTATACAACAATGGACAACAGTTAAAGTCCATCCAAAAAAATTTATTTGCAGCTTACGTGAGAGTGCAGAACCTTTACTGAGCTTTTATATTCTTTATTAATCTACAAGCCTGCAACGACTATCACCCGAAAAGAAAAGCCGCAACTATGCAAAGGTAATTGATTTTAAAGCTCCTTTCTTTCTGTTGTTTTTGCAATGAAATATATTTATGTTTAATACAATATGCAATACCGTATATATTTTTTGGAATAATCGTGTTGATGAATGATGAATGCGCGCAAGTGGAAATCACGGCTATCTCAACGTACATTAGCTAATCTAGTTTATCCAGTAAATTAGTATCATTATGGTGAATTAAGTAGATCATATCTGGTCTACGCTAATTTCGGTAATCCGCAAACGCGGAAGAGGGGTCGATTCGTTACAGCGATTTCATGGATTACTTCAATCAAATAGCCGGCACTTATTGAGGTACCAGCTTTTGCGCACCGCTTCGCTCGCTTTGAATTCACGACATCACGGTTCCCTTACCTAATTCCGGAAATGGAATATTATTTTACCCTGCTGGAGATGATATATAAATCTACATAGATTTAAGCTTCCTACCTTAAACACCTCTTTAATTTCCGAAAAACAAACGATGAAACATTTTTGTTAGTGACTAATATCGCATTCAAATTTTTAGCTACCTACTTACCATACAAATTGCGGAATGTTCATTGAATTCAATTTAAGGGAGGGGCGGGTTAGAATTTAACAAAAGTAACCTATCTCACTCTCCATCCCTTAAATAATGTTAACTTAAATGTTAACTAAAATCACGTCTATTCGTTCTGCCGTTTTGCCGTGAAATACGAACAGACAGACACTCTCACATTTTTAACATTAGTATGGATTTTATTATTTTCGACCCATAATTAGTACTCCTATACTCTAGTATATTTTAAAACTTGTTATTTAGAGTCAAATAGACTCGTAAATAAGCCTCGAGCAATCTAACTTCGTCAATAGCAATTACCTATATCAAATAAATTATATGACAGCGCAATCTCTTTTCTTGTTTGGTGAAGCCAATTAATATTTTGTAACATTTGAGTTTATGCATAATTACAAATACATGTTACAATTTAGCAAATGGGGTCCCGCCATCCAACTTTAAAAAAAAACAAAAAACCGACTGCTAAATCTATATGTATCATGGAAAGGAAAAACAAGCCCTACTTAAATAATTTTCATGGGTTAACAGACGGGAGACAAAAATAACAATAATATTTACTTAAATGATTTAACTTAGGTTACCATGTAGCTACATTGAGCAACATTTTTAAAGTTAAGCCTTGAAAAGGAATTGAAGGTTTGTCCCGCCGGTAATAGTTGAAGAAGAATGAAGCAGAATAGTATATTATAATGTTTGCTTTATAAATAAATTTGCTTTTGTTTTTTCCATTTTCAGTAGGTTTTTTAGCAGTCGGGTTTTTGTTTTTTTTTAAATATTTTTATTTCAGGCGTTTTAGTAAACTAATAGACCTATGTCCAGCAGTAGATTGCGATAGGTCGAAGAGAGAGTTAACTAATAGATATTAGTTTAGACAGCACAGAGCACTGTTTTCTATTTTATAAAAATTATTACTTTTACGCTGAATATTTCGTAAACAAAGCGTTGCATCGAAAAGTGGTTTTCACACTCCTACTTATCATGCATATCCAGTGAAACTTGCACTATGAAGACAAATCAAATGACACCTCATATGTTAAAAGCAGGGAAGATATAAATCTACATACACGCTTGAAAATAATAACCCTCCTTCGGTAGTCTGGTAAAAAGTAAGAGTTAACCTCATCTACCTACATGATGCTGGAAAGTGGATTATTATCGATGAACTTCGCAGTTGACACTGATAGCTACTTACAGCTTCATCGGGCAAGTGGCGAGCGCAGATGGTTCTAAGCCCAAATTGAATAGTGGAACTTCTAAATCTTAGTAATTCTAAGTAAATTTATTTCGAGAGGCTATGCTCAGCTGTTCATATTATGGCCGTCTTAGCAGATGATAAATAACGATTTTAATCGCAAGTAATACCTCGGGGAACAGCTAGTATTTAATAAACATACACTAATGTACTTACGTTACTTAGGTTATCTCGTTGTGTAAACTACGAGTAAGCCTACAAATTCAGGTGCAATAGATAAATCAATAAAATTATTCAATGGTGCCATTCGAAAGTGGTCATGGCATTGGCGACCTTCAACTAATACGCCTACATTACGGAATGTTACTCAAACCTTGATCTGTTTTGATAACAAATTTAACAACAGCTTTAGGCTCGTTAGGAAAAGTTGTCCGAATGTGTGACATAGAAGTATTGAACAAGTAGCTAATGCGTACATAGTTTTGGTTTTGTAAACTGACCCCGTGTCATGATTTATCATTTATTTAAATGATAAATCATCGACAATCACACTACGCCATTTATCCACGAATTTAATTATATATTTATTTAAGCAAGAAGCTTGTTCTATTCTAACAAAAACAAGTATATATACTTGTATATAGATACAAATATAGGATAATACGCAGATCAATACGAACAGTCATGTTCATGCACACAAATATTTGTATTGCCTGGGAATCGAATCCGCATCCGAATCCTGTGGTGTTGAATCCAACATTATTCCGATTATCTAGCATAACACGAATGGATCGTCAATATAGATTTATTATTTGTCATGTATGTTATATATAGTTTTATATCGCTGAGAAATAGTGAGAACATAGTAACTGCCGCGTGGTCTAGTGAGTACAGTGTTCGGCTTGATCGATGCGTGACCCTTAGTGGGCTCGAGTCCCGCGAAGAATCGTTACTTTTTGCAATGTTTCCTAGTTAGGACATGGTTGGCTGAATCACCTGATTGTCAAGGCAGATGATTCCA